>PVJS01010336.1:0-48288 GCA_004027185.1 Glis glis | reverse complement strand
AAAAAAAAAAAAAAAAAAAAAAAGAGGGCCCAGGCCGGGTGTGGTGGCGCACGCTTGTAATCCCAGTACTTGGGAGGCTGAGACCGGAGGATCCGGGTTCGCAGCCAGCCTCAGCTACTTAGTGAGGCCCTCCGCAACTTTGTGAGACCTGGTTTCAAAATAAAGTATACAAAATAGGGCCAGGGGTGGAGTTTGGAGGTAGAATGCTCCTGGGTTCAATCCCCGGTACCTCAAAAAAATAAATAAATAAAAAAAAGAGGGCCCAGCCAGAGAGTCTGGCCCAGATATCCATGCCCAGGGAGCTCTTGGAGACACTGCCAGGTCAGCCTCAGAGGAGCGGCAGGAGGTCCTGAGCTGGGCAAAGGTCTCTGTGGTGTCATAAACCAGGCCCCATGGAAGGAGGAGCCAAGAAAACCCTAGTGGCTATGCCACCCTGAGAGGGACACTGCTGGGGCGGGCACAGGTACCAGGCTCAAGGTCCTCGGGGCACAACAGAATCAAGCTTCCTGGTGTACGTGGTGGCTGCCAGGCAGTTTGCCAGGCAGTGTGCCAGGCAGGGCCTACCCTTGGCTTTGGCAGGCCTGGGGGGTGCTGGGAAATGGGGATGGGAAGGGGGAACCCACTCTCACTGGTTGTCTCTCTGGAGGGTGGTGCTGCTGAGGCTGGTACAGCGATGTGCTCAGTTGAACCTCCAAATCTAAGAAGCTGGAATCCATGACACTATAGTGGAACCAGTAGCTGATTCCGGTAGAAACTTCCGGAACCACAGCCCAGCGCTCTCTTTGAGCTACAGCTCCTTTGTTCTAGTCAAAGAACTCCTCATCCTTCAGGTCTCAGCTCAGTGACTCCTCCTCTGGGAAGCCTGCTGTGATACCTGCCCCACCACACATAGAGATGTGGTTAAACTCCAGAATCGCCCTTATAGAGCCACGCTTCTATCATAGTTTGTGATGATAGCCTCGTGAGGTTATTTGATTGATATTGTGCCCTGTCTTGGAGCTGCAAGAGGGCAAGAGATGTTCATCATAGTCACTAGAGTATCCTCAGGCACTGGATAGAGTAAGAACTCAAGAAATGTTTGTTGAACAAGTGGATGGGTGGGTTGGTAGATGTATATATGGATGGATGGATGGATGGATGGATGGATGGATGGATGGATGGATGTGTGGATGTGTGGATGGATGGATGAATGATGAATGGATGGAGAGGTGAATGGGTAGTTGTATATATGGATGGATGTGTGGATGTATGGATGCATGGATGGATGGATGGGGTGAATGGGTAGATGTATATATGAATGGATGTGTGGATGCATGGATGCATGGATGGATGGATGGATGGATAGATGTATATATGGATGGATGGATGGATGGATGGATGGATGGATGATGGATGGATGGATGGATGGATGGATGGATAGATGTATATATGGATGGATGGATGGATGGATGGATGGATGAATGGATGGATGGATAGATGTATATATGGATGGATGGATGGATGGATTCATGGATGGATGGATGGATGGATGGATGGATATATGGATGGATGGATGGATGGATATATGGATGGATGGATGGATGGATGCATGCATGGATGCATGCATGGATGCATGCATGGATGGATGGATGGAGGAGCATATGGGTAAGTGAAAGGATGTATAGACAAATGGCCACTGGACAGGTAGGTGGATGAATAGATAGATGGAAGGTTGTGTGGGTGGAACTTCAGAACATCAGACTGTTAGAATGTTAATAATCATGACACTCTAGACTCCTAAAATCAGACATTATTTACTTATATTGTTAGAATAAAACAGCTCAGCATGATAATCCAAAGGGACAATTACAGAGCTCAACTCCCTGTTATTAGAGATGAGCAGATACACTCTGAGCAGTGAGGTAGATTTGTCCAAGGTCACACAGAAAATTAGATGCCCCCCAAATCCTGGTTTTCTCACCACTGTGTGAAACAGCCTCTGGAAAGGGGTCAGAACCCCTTATTCCAGCCCTGTCTCTTCTGAGATTTCTGTGTGGCCAAGTTATCAGGGCTCCTTTTTCTCTTTAAATGAAAAGGTTGAATCTCTCCCAGGGCCAAAATTCAGCATTTCCTTTGCATTCTTGGGAAGGCCAGCCTCTCTGGGCTTCGACACACCTGCGTGCAGATACCCCTTCCCACACCTTTCCCAAAGCCCCATGGAGCTGTCAAGCTGGGCCCCAGGCCCCAGGGTCTGTGGTGGGAGGAGCAGCCTGCACCTCTCCTTGGCCCCCTGCTGTCCCAGCCTCTGAGCATGATTTTCCACTCCCATGTCACCATGTATGGTAGGTCTGGGAAGGGCCCTATGAGTTTCTGTCTCTGCATGCCTTGCCTAGAAGTTCCTCACTACCCTGGACTCCTGCAACCCCAGCCCCGAGGAAAAGGGTCACACATAGATAAGGAAGGGCCCCTGTGGCAGCCATGACAGAGCCCCAGACACAGGTCCACAGAGTCAGGAGAGGTGGGCATCGTGTTCTGTGTTTGGGGAGGGGCATGACACACAACAGAGGGGCAGGTGGGGTGCAGCAAGTGGTAGAAGGGAGAAGAGGAGGCAGGATGGCACTCCCAGGGGCCATAAAGTCAGGCTGAGGCCTGTGTATTTTATTCTCTATAAGTTAGAGAACTATTTTTCATTGATTTGTTTTGTTTTTTGGTACTGGGGAATTGAACCCAGGGACATTCTGCCTCCAAGCTACACCCCCATCCCTTTTTTATTATTGAAACAGGGCCTTGCTAAGTTGTTGAGGTTCTTACTAAGTTGCTGAGGTTGGCCTTGAACCTGTGATCTTCCTGTCTCAGTCTCCCAAGTACTGGGATTACAGGCATGTGCCACAGTATGCAGCTGAGAATCATCTTTTTTATAAAGCTTACATATGCTTTTGACATTAAAAAATTCATATTTCATACTCATTGTAAAGAAATAATTAAAAAAGCAAACATGACAACTGAATGTTTAGTAAAAAATAAAGTTCCCTTCCACCTCCCCCTATACAGTTCTTATATCCCTTTGGTGAGATATTCTAGGCTATGCTGATTTAATATATCCATCCCTCTTTTTTATTATATTTTTTGAACCCAGGGCCTTATGTGTGCTAGACAGGTGCTCTACTACTGAGCTACACACCTAGCCCATCCCTCCTTTTTATAAGCAATAGCATATTATACACACCATTCTGTCCAATGCTTGCGTTAGAGAACATTTCATTGATTTTATCCTCACAAGCTGGCCTGACGCTCTGCACTTCATTACTCTGTCCCTACTGATAGACACTGACATTGTTTCTAGCTTTTTGCTTCCACAAACAATTCTGCGATGAACATCCGGTGCCTCCACCTTAGAGCATATGGTCTGGTACATGTGCCGGAAAACTTCCTAGAACTGGAATTGCTGGTCAAAGGGCGCATGCGTTTAATTCAGCAGATATCACCGAATTGTCACTTCCATGGTCTGGTTAATTGCTGCTGGTGCATTTGGCTGGGGGTGGAAAGAGCAAATGATTGGATTATGAGCTGTGTAGTCTTAAGGTCTGAGACAGGCTAAAGGATCTTCAAATGAGTTCATTGTGAGTCCCCGTGAGTCCTTTCCAAGTCCCTGGCTCTGCTGTTCTCTGTAGTGCTTCCTGGAGCCAGGGAAAGAGTAGCCCAGTGAATGTATTTCTTGGCTGCAGGGAGAAGCCACCATTCCCTCGGCCATGCAAGGACCCGCATCCCCAGGGGTGGCTGCAGAGGACCAGGCAGGGAGAGCACAGGCTGCCGGCAGCTGCGAGGGGCTGAGTTCAGCCAGAGCCTGTGCGGAGGGCTGCCAAGTTTCTTCTTTTCATTTTTCCAAGCCTTGTGCTTTGGGCTGGGGCACAGTGTCATCCTCATGTTTCCTATTACTCTACAAGGCTCCCATCAAAGCACCAGCCGCACAGGCCCTTTGATGTCTGGGCCGGAGCCTGCCTCCGCCTTGGGGGGGTGCATCTTTGCTGAGATGGTCCCCAGGCCTTTCCCTAATGTACTCCCCTGGCTCTACACCAGCTGGAACTGCAGCATCGCGGAGGGGGCAGCAGGACCACTTTCAGGCCAGGCTGAAAGGCCCTAGAAGGGGCCTGGAAGGGGTTGCAGAAGCCCAGGGAGCAAGAGGGCTGCCTGGGCTGCTGGGTGAGTTGGAAGAGTGCCGCAGCTCCCAGGATCAAACTGAGTCAAAGTAGCCTCTCATCTCTCAGTCTCCCCACCTAGCTTCCTAGAACCATTTTGGTGCTGATATCTTGCGGCTGAGGGTGGTGGTTATGTGTGGTGTGTCTGCAGTCCCCCAGCCTAGGTTCAAATCCTAGTTCTGAACATAGGATTCAAAACTTATAACTATGTGACCTTGGGCAAGTTACTTAACACAGACCAGCCTCAACTCGCTCCTGTCTGAAACAGGATAATGGCAGTTCCCAACCTGGAGGGTCCCTGTAAGGGTGAAATAAGATGCATGGGAAATACTTAGCCAAGTGGCTGATACCCAGAGAGTCTCAAAAGAACAGCTCTTGTTCATGATGACTGAAGAGAGTGCGGGGAGTGGGGGTACTGAGAAGGGAGCAAGGAACTGCCAGTACCCCTCCCCACCCGGCCCAGCTGTGGCATAGAAGAGGCCAGGCTTCATCGCAATCTTGAAAATTAGCTCCTTCTCTGCCCCCCCAATTCCAAGACTGTCTTCTAAGCCCCAGGGTTGGAGGGAGTGGGAAAGGATAAGGCAGAGGTGCCGGACACGGGGTGGGGGCCCCAGGCTTGCTGTCTGGGCCGGAAGGCCTGGCAGGTGGGGGCGGGAGTCTAGAGGCCCAGGCCCTGCAGCCCCGACTCCTGGAGGCAGCCCGAGTGGAAGGAGGGGTGGGGGCGGTTTCCTGGCAAGGCTGCAAAGGTTTGCATCTGACTTGGAAACACATTGAGAAGTCCCTGGTGGCTGCCTCCTCAGTAACAGCCTCTCTGAAGTTGAGCCCGGGGAGGCTGTTTTGTATAAAGGGGCTCTGGGGACCTCAGTGATGGGGAAGGGGCTGAAGCCTCTCTCCTGGAATTGCAACACACCACCACCAAGCCTCGGGCACTTCCTGCAAGCCTGCCCAGGGGCTGTGCGCTCGGGACAGGGATCCGGGCAGGGGAGGAAGGGTTGCCTGAGCCTGGAGGGGAAGGGGAGAAACACCTTGGCAGGTAGTTCCCAGCTTTGTCTCTGGGTCTCCGCCTTCCTGTTTCTAGTCATTTCCATATTTAGCCTGTGACATGACTTACATAACATTTTTCTTTAAATTGAGTCACTTAAAAAATGTGAATACATTTATTTCAAAAGAAACTTTATATTGCTACTGTAAATGGAAAGACTTGTTTCACTATTCTTACATAGTAACCATATAAGTAGAATATAATAAAAATGAAACAATGTTGTTAAATTTACCTAGCGTCTGAGATTCCTGCTCTCTGTGATGAAAGGGGAGATTAACAAATGTGAGAACTGTTTTAAAGATAGGCTAGCACCCCACCAAGGTTTTCTTCTCCATCAGACTTGCCAGATAAAATACAAGATGTCCAGTTAAATTTGAATGTCAGATAAACAATGAATAACTTCTTAGTTTAAGTACATCCTATACTTGTACTGAAAAAGTTACCTATCATTTATCTGACATTCAAATTTTACAGGGCATTCTGTATTTTTGTTTGCTAAATCTGGCAATACTACTCTTGATAAATGAGAGTTTTCAAACTTTTTTCTTGCTGAGAGCTTTCCATGGGGTGTCCCTAGGCCACCAAAAATAATCTTGAGAAAGCCTGTTCCGATTCAAGGTAGAATTAGCCCAACAAAACAACCCATTGTGGGGACCTGGAGGTGAGCAAGAGCATTCCAGTGGGGGAATGGCTGAAGGAATCTGCGGAGGAGAAGCCGGAGGCTCCGGGCTGGACCCTAGAGGTCAGCTACTGGAGGAAAATAACCTTGGATTTCAGAACACCCGTCCCCCTCACCCCATGGCCTGAGGGACAGAGGACACTCCTGGGGATAAAGGCTTGACCCTGCTCTCAGAGGACAAGAGGGGCTTGTGTCTGAGAGAGTGTGTGTTTGTTCCACTCGCACCCTCTTGGGACAGAAAAGGGCCTTTGAGGCCATCTTCTCTGCCATCTACACCCCCTGCAGGAATCTGAAATTTGTTTCCCTGTGGTGGGAAGCTCACCACCTTCCAAGACCCCTCTTCCCACCACGCAGCAGCTTTGAGTGTTAGGGAGCTCTTCCTTGGCCTGCACAGAAATCTTCATCCTGTAGTGTCTGCGGACTTAATTTTGCCTTCTGCTCCCTCTGCCCCAGGATGCCCCAGGATGCCAGGGCAATCGCCCACTGGAGTCTGAATAGATCATTCTTTGAACTGTCCTTTCAGCTTGGTCTCTGGACCCTGGACTGGGTGCTGCCTGCGGTGGCCCTGCATTGTGTGCTGTCTTCAGGCAGGGGGCAAGGGAGAAGCTGGCGGGGGGAATGCTGGGAGTGAGGTCAGGGCAGACCCAGGACTGGGAGGGAAGTTCCTTTCTTGTGATACTCGGTGTGCAGGAGCTGCAGGAGGAGCCCTGGAGCCCTGGGTTTGGTTGGTTGCTCAGTCCCTAATTTGCTATGTGACTTCAGGCACGCCTCCTCTCCTTTCTGGACCTTAGCTTTACTTTATGTCCCATGAGCAGCCTGGCCAATTTCTACAGGTAAAAACACTGGTGTCTGTTCTGGTTATCTGGTGCTGGCTGGGGTTCTGAAAGAGCGAGGGTGCGGAGGCAGCGCTTGGATTCTGAGGGAAGCCGGTGCACGGCCAGCCAACAGTGGTCTGGGGGCTGCACAGGTGCCCGTGGTGGTCTTGAGGGGGCTGCCAGCTCTGGCGGCGGTGCCTGGCACAGGAATGATGAGGCAGGACAAACGCGGTAACTGGTGCAATCGGCCGGGCAGTGCTGGCGCTGACCTGACTGGCCAGCGTGCAGCATCGCAGGTCTTAGCTCTCGTTCTGCCACCTAGCCTGCAGACGACAGAGGCTCTGTGTGGAATCCTGGGCTCAGGCCAAGTCTCGTGGTTTGAGGGTGTAGTGGAAGGCAGTGGGGGGTGGGAGGGGTGTGGGGGGTGGGGTAAGGATGTGGCTTTTCTGCCCGTGAAAGGTCTTTTTTTTGCGGTACCGGGAGTTGAACCCAGGGGCATTCTACCTCCGCGCTACACCCCCGGCCCTATATTTTTATACTTTATTTTGAAACCGGGTCTCACGAAGTTGCAGAGGCCTCACTAGGTAGAGAGAGAGAGAGAGAGAGAGAGAGAAAGTGAGAGAGAGAGAGAGAGACAGGGAGAGAGACAGAGAGAGAGAGAGAGCTGAGGCTGGCCGCGAACCCAGATCCTCCGGTCTCCGCCTCCCAAAGTACTGGGATTACAAGCGTGCGCCACCACGCCCGGCTTCTGTGAAAGGTCTTTAGGGAACAAAACCGTCGGTCAGAGCCAGGGGTTGGCTGCCACACAATGGGGCTTTCTCGCCATCCCTGCTTTGCAGACCTGGAGACTAGACGAGAAGGTCCGGAGCGTGAGCATCTTAGAGGGGTCACGTTGAATCTTCAAGCCGGGAGAGTTCCGAAAAGCCAACCAGTCTTTCCTCGGTCTCTGGACAGGCTTTCCTGACGGATGGCCCCTCTGTCTTCTGCTCCTCTGTTCTGCAGCGTTCTCACTGTGTGATCTTTGTCAAGTCCCTCCCCTTCTTGGGGCGTCAAACTGTATGAGGAAGAATTTGCATAAGTGGTCACTACAGACCCTCCTGGGTCTCGCATGTATAGACTCCACGTTCTCCTTCAACATCATCGTAAGCTCTTAGGTTTACGGAACACATTCCAATTTTTTCTCTTAATTGACACAATAATCATACATATTTATGAGGTGCGCTGTGATCGTTCAGTACATGTATACAATGTGCAATGATGAGATCAAGGTAATTGGCATATCTGTCACCTCCAACATTTATCATTTCTTTGTGTTGGGAACATTTGAAATCCTCTCTGCTAGCTATTTTAAAATATGCAATTAATTGTCGTCAACAACAGTTGTCCTGCTAGCCCTTCCTGATTCACTTTCCTGTTCATCTCTCAGCAACCTGGCCAGGTGCGCATGGCAAGCGCTGTCCCTCCAACTTTTTTCAGGTGATAAAATTGGGGCTCAGAGAAGGGGAGAGGCATTTTCAAGCTCACACAGCATGATTGTGGCTGAGCTGGGCCTGTGCTGCTATGTCTGGACCTCCACTCACTGACCTGGGGTTTTGTGAGACTTCAGTGGGGCCCTGGGTGCTGTGGAGGAGGATCAGGAGGTGCCTTGGGGACAGAAGGTGGGGGAAGAGGGGGATGGATGGGTCAGAGCAGGCACAATTGCTTCACTAACCCGTTTTCCATATGGCTTTCCATGTAGGATGTATTTTGAGGGGAAAAATATATTTTTGGCTAAACATCTTGAAAACCCTATCCTGTTGCAGGATTTCTCAGGTGGGAGCTGAGATGAACCCTCTTCTGAGTGCATGAGCTCTGGGTCGGGTAGCTTTACTTGGGGTTTAAGCAAGTGCTTCATGTGTCTCATTCAAGTGAAGAGATTTGCATATTTTAGAGGAGACATTTAGCATGTTATAGCATTTGGGTGGAGGCTGGAAAACTTCATAGAATCTCAAACTACAAAAATGTCAGCCACACAAAGTGTCAAAACTGGAAGGATCTTTAGAAACTGTCTGGTCTAGCCGGGCTTGGTGGCGCACACTTGTAATCCCAGTACTTGGGAGGCTGAGATAGGAGGATCTCAGGTTTGAAGTCAGCCTCAGCAATTTAGCGAGGTTCTCAGCAAATTAGTGAGACCCTGTTTCCAAATAAAAAAAAATAATAATAAAATAGGGCCTGGGGTGTAGCTTGGAGGTAGAATCCCCCTGGGTTCAATCCCCGGCAAAACACACACACACACACACACACACACACACGCACACACACACGCACATGATCCTTCCCTCCCTCCTAGCCCTTTACACACGGGAAACTGAGGCCCAGAGAGGAGAAGGAATTTGGCCCAGGTCACACGTCATCAGTGACAGGAACAGGAATGGAATGTGGGTCTCCTGGCTTCCCTGACGTTTTGGTACAGGCCACTGTCTGGGGAGGCAGTTGGGGGTTAGGGGAGGGACACAAGGGTGCTCAGGGCCTGGGGACAGGCAGACAGAAGTATGTGGGGCCCAGCTGCCTGTCGATAAGAGACCTCGGTGCCATTCCAAAGGGATGTTTTATCAAGATGTAATTTCTCCGGCTGCAGACACTATTTTCTTTCTCCCTCAGACTGTGCCGGCCTTCACGATAAGGCGCCTAGACATGTTCACACTAAGGCAGCCAAAACATGAGGCAGGAGGCAAAAAATTCCCTTCTTAATCTCCCCCACCCTGGCCCACTCCCCCCTCATTTCCTCTCATTCTCTCCAAGTTCTCATGCCCCCCCCCAACCCTGCTGGCCTCTTCCTGCCTTCCAGTAAGCCAGCCCCAAGGAGCCAGGAAGGTATGTGGCCCATGGAGGTCAGAGGAGAGGAACGTGGAGGGGCCTCCCCTGGGTCAGAGGCGCAGGCCACAGGCTCTGCACAACTGGGCCAGGGCAGGGGGTGGCGGTGGGGGACATGCTCACAGCCTTGTGCTGGGCTTTCCTCCCTACCCCCTAATCTCTGCAAATAGAACCCAGAGCACTCTCTGGTTTGGGGGTTTAAACTGGAGGTGATTAGAGCCTCCTAACTGCAGAGTCTATTTCCTGACCACCTAAGCTGAAGCTACCCTGCCTCCTTCCATCTAAAAACCCCCAGACCGAAGAGATCTAGCCAGATAGGAGATCTGGGATCCCGACCAGACATACCCTCCAGTCACTGCTAGACCCTTCTATTGTCTAGACCTCAGTTTCCCCTTCTGCCCACCAGAGACTCAGAGATCCTGGCCTTGAAATCCCACCTCTGGCTTTTCTAGAAACAATGCTCTTTCCCGGGCTTCCCGGGTACTTGGCGAGTTGGATGCACAGCCTGTGTATCAGTACCCTACCCCTGCTTTGCTCAGGAAGTCCACCCCACCCTCCACATCTGGATGGAATTTACCCCCAAAAGCAACTCAATTACCGGTGATTCAATTGGGACGGCTCATGTATCCGAGGGGGCCCTGGTGAAGGTTGCTTTGCCAGACACAAAGGTTCCTGGGCTTGTGGTCCAACTCTCTCACAGCCCAGGGTGCCTTCCTGAGGCCCCTGGGAAGATGTGGTTTAGAGATCAGTGTCCTGCTGCGCAAGAGAAGGGGACCTCCCTAGGAGGCTTTCACCTCTAGCACTGGCTCAGGCCCCCCTTCAAAGACTGAGTCAGGGCATAGAGGCTGGAGGGTGAGGAAAGATGGTATTGAATTTTATTTTATTTTGTTTATTTTGATACTAGGGATTGAACCCAAGGATGTTCTACTTCCAAGCAACATCCCTAGCCCTTTCTGATATTTTGTTTTGAAATAGGATCTCACCAAGTTGCTGAGGCTGACCTTGAACATGTGATTCTCCTGTCTTAGCCTCCCAAGTACTGGGATTCCAGGTGTGCACCACCATGTTTGGCTCATGGTATTGGATTTTATACCCACTGGCCCCACCAAGTGCCTGGCTCGTGGAGTCTTCGAAGGGTGGTGATTCTCATGTCTCTGTTCACATCCTGAACCCTAGACGGGAGCCTCAGTGGCCAGGCTGGTGCTACAAGGCTGTGGCCCTTGAGGGTTTGGGACCTCCTGCTGCCTTCGTATGCCTTCTTGGAGACAGTAGGCTTTAGATCTTCAGGGTGCCTAAGAAGGGATGAATTGACTTGGATCAGAAACAGTGGGTCATGCTTGGACAGCGGGATCACACTTGTGAAGACCCACTGCCCTCGGGCGACATGTCACAACCATGGGTTCCACGTGAGCTAGGCAGGGCTTGCCAGACCGGGGAAGCAGCGTGCATGCACGCACACATACTGAAAAACACACTGCCCCCTTCCATCCGAGGGTCTAACCAGGACTGTTCTAGAACTTAGCTCGGTGCACATTCACTAATGACGGTTCAGAACAGTCTACTGCGCTTAGCTCTGCTGCAGGGAGAAAGAAAAGCCTGAGGTGGAGTCTCACTCCCCTGGGGGCTCACACCGTCACTGGAGCTAGAAAACGCTGACCCCAGAGCCAGTCTGTGCAGCTGGTAAAAGCATAGGCTGGAGCCGGCGGCCATGCTTGGATACCAGCTCTGCTGCCGACAGGCTGGGGGCTTTAGGCAACAGCTTAGCCTCCTCTCGGCTTCCAACAGTGGTCAGGAATGAGCAGACAATGTACGCGAAGCGCTTAGCTCGGTGCTGGCAGAGGCCACCTGAGGCACTACTATTATTTTGATAAATAACTAACATCAAGTCTTTCACCCTGGAAAACTTCCTAATGCAGAACCCAGCCCCGTCTTATAGGAAGCCCCTCTTCTAGAAAAGTCCCTGAGCTTCACCAATAGAGGGTCCATGTCCATGCACCAAAGCCCATGGACTTGCCTCAGCAGCGAGCTGATGACAGAGGGGTGGGCTGGGCAGGCGATGAGGGGCTTTCTGGAGGCCCAAAGGTCCGGGCTGATGTGCAGAGGGTCTGGGTGGGAAAGAAGAGGAGAGGTAGAGGGGGACCGAGTTCACAGGGGTCTGGAATTCTCCAACCCAGTTGGTCTGGGGGCAAGAGGAGCTGTGGGGATGGAAGGGCTTCTTTAGAAAGCTGCCTCCGGGGGCGGGCGCAGGTTACACTGAGGGCCACCCATGGGCAAAGAGGCCAGTCAGGGCCTGTTGGAACCCAGACAGAACTAATGCCAGGATCCTTCTGTAGCACGAAATCCCAGACAGGGAAATCACCACGTACTGGGGGAAGCCCCTCTCCCACCCTTTTATCACATGATCTGCATCACTTGGTGAAATACTGTTTTGTTTGTCCTGAGGGGGTGGTTAACTGGGGATTGAACCCAGGGGTATTCTACCTCTGAGCTATACCCCCAGCCCTTTTTATTTTATTTCTTTTTATTTTTGAAATAGGGTCTCGCTAAGTTGCTGAGGCTAGACTGAAGTCTGTGATCCTCCTGTCTCAGCCTACCGAGTATTGGGATTACAGGCGTGCACCACCACGCCTGGCAGCGAAAATTGTTTTTCCTACTGCATCGATGAGAAAAACTGTCCTTAGAGATGGGCCTCTGCCAGCCCAGCAGCAGCAGGATGAGGCTGCAAAGCCAGGAGTCCAGCTCCCACATCAGTACCCCTTTTTGTGGAGGTTTTGGGGGTGCTCTGTCTGGCAGGGCCAGGAGTGTGACTATTGCTAAATGTAGAAACACTCCAAGGTAGCACGGTGCTGCACAGTCTTGGGACCAGGGCTGGGGACAAGGGTTACACACACTGGCTCTGGAGTCAGGGAGCCCTGGCTGGAGGTCCAGCCCCGTCGCTCACCTGCACTGTGGCCCAGGGAAGCACTGAACCTCTTCAAGCTTCAGTTGTCCCCAGTGGGATGGAGCATTTCTGTGAAGGGTCCCCGAGAAGCAGCCTGTGAGGACAGAGGCCACGATTCTGCATGAGAGCAAGCAAGGAGAGGGCAGGGCGTGGGCAGAGCTCACAGTAACTACTGCAGCACCAGTGCTGGGCACAGGCTTGAACATGGCAGGAACTCAATCAATACCATCATAATCAATTGTTTGCATTTTCTATGGTCAATTACTAAGTGTCAAGCACTGTGCTACTACTTAGTCAAATGGACGGTTCGACAGTTGGTGAGAAGAGGCTGGATTCTGACAGGAGGGGGAACCGAGGCCATCTCTGAGGGTGGCTAACCCCCCGTGGGGACCAGGAGGAGGGAGTCCCTGGCTAGAGGGAGCTGGCGACCTGCTCAGCTGCAAAGCCGCGCCAGCAAGCATGGGCTCTGGAGGTCTTGGTTCAGTTTTCTGCCCTGCTGTCATCTTGCTGTGTGACTTTGAGGGCCTGGCCCTCTCTGGGCCTCTGTTCTCCTTCCTGGAGGACAAATGGCAGCCACGGGAGGATTGGGAGTGGAGTTGTCAGGGCGGGAGGCTCTCGTACCTGAGGCCTCCAGGCCTGTTGGGATCTGCCGGCCAAAGGGGATTTCCTGGGGCCAGCCCAGTTCCCAGCCCTGCTGACGTCATCCTTGGATGGGTGCCCGGAGTTGGGGGGTAGGTGCCCGGAGCTGCACACCAGTGGGAAAGGCAGGCGGGCACGCTCCCGGCCTACACGCCTCTGGGGCCCTGCAGTCTCCCACCCTTACCCCCAAGGTGAGGAAGTGGGGATCCCTCCTGCTGAAAGAAGCAGCACTGCCTCTTGGCTCAAGATCCCGATTTGTTTGCTGTGTGACCTCAGGCAAGTCCCTGCCCCTTTCTGGGCCTTGGTCCCTGTTTCTGCAATGAGGATGCAGAGATTTCCAAGCCCTTTTGGAACTTTGACCCTCTGGAGCTTGGGGACCTGCGGAAGGGAATTGGAATGGGGGGGCTGGATTCCAGGGATTTGCTTCCCGCTACAGAGCAGAAGGTGTAGGGGGCTGGCTGGGGGAGCGCTGTGGGAGAAGAGGAGCCCCAAGGTCTCCAGGTGGCTCAGGAAGGCTGGGAGCCTGAGGTCTGGAGGCGTATTTATCTTTCAGTGTCCTGTGTCACTGGGAGCTTTCTTCTTTGGGCTTGAAATGCTCCTGAAGTCAGCGCTCTGCATGTGTGTTTGCTGAGCAGAACATGGGCTGTATTTATTCATCCTTTAGCCCGAGCCCTTAAAAATATAGACGGCTAATGTCTTCAGTATGTATGAAATATCCCATATGCTCGGAAACAAAAGGGGCTCTGTTATTAAAGTTTCATTTCCACACGCCCCCTCCCCTCCCTCCCCCGCCCCCTGACACCCTGCCCTCCTCCCATCCCGCTCAGCCTGCTGCAGACAGAGCGCGAGCGAGGAGGCCAGCGGGCAGGCGGGGCAGCGGGCAGCAGCGGCAGACGGAGGCCGGGCACGGAGGCCCAGCTTGAGTGGGTGCAGAGACCGACTCCAGGTGAGGGGTGGGTGCAGGAAGGGGTGGCAGGGTCTTCCAGGGGAAGGGGTCCCAGGATGGCCGGTGGGGAGGAGAGCCAAGGTGGCCCTTCTTGAGGGCTCCCGTGTGGCTGGGGCCCTGGCAGGGCCCCGCTGTCTGGGACGGAAATGCCCGCTTTGCCGCTAACTGAAACCACATGTGTCTCCCAGGCAGCGGGACAAGGATGCCGCCAAGCCTGGGGCCTGGGACCGGGGCGGTGAGGGGGGGTGCAGGCTGGTCCTGCCGTGTGCCCCGGGTGGGTGAGGGGCTGCGAGGAAGGATTGGGGGTATTGCGTTTGTGCAAGCAAGAGTATGTCTGAGTGTGAGTGGATGAGTTTTGTGTGTGTGTGTGTGTGTGTGTGTGTGTGTGCGCGCGCGCATGCACATGCACACTCTCACACCCATCTGCAGGTTGGGGGAGTGTCCCTACTCACAGGGCCACCTTGGCCTTCCTCTGGGCCTCCTGTGGCCCGAGTGCGGGCAGACTCTGACCCGTCACCCCGAGCTCGGGAGCCCATGGCTGCCTCCTCAGCTAAGAGGGTGGGGGCTCACAGCGAGGAGCTGCCCCACACCCCTCCCCTCCTTCCCTCTCCCCCTTCCTCTTCAATCCTCTCCCACCTGCACAGCCTCTGCCTATTTCCCAGAGGGAAAAGCTGAGGACTAGAGCAAGGGGTGAAAACAATCCCTTCTCCACATCCGATTTCCAGGGGAGTCCCCTCCCCTCCAGGAGTTTGGCATCATCTCTGTAGCCCTGGCAGGGGAGAAAACCAAGCTGGAGGGAGGGTACCACTTGCCCATGGCCATCAGGGCGAGCTGGCGGGGGCTGTCCAGACCCACTGGGGGGAATCCTGGAGGACGGCGTAGCCTCGGGGAAAGTCTGGGGCACTCAGGTTCTATGGCAAACTGGGTCAGTCCTGAGGGCCCAGGTGACCTGAGTCCGGGACCTTGCTGGGACTGGGCTCGAGGTCCTGGGGGTAGCTCTGCCACTGCCTTGCAGTGGGTGGATGCTGGTCAGGTCTCCTGTCACCCGGCCTCAGCTTCCCACTTGCTTTGATGCAGGGCTGGTTGGATGGTGTTTGTGAGGCCTGGTGAGCACGCCTCTGGCAGCTCATGCACAACGCCGTGTGGACGGTGCGTTCTCGTTTTAATAAGGAGTGGGTGCTACTTTTACCTGTATTAGGGAAAAATATATAAATAGTATTTCAAACCAGTGAGTAGATTGAAGTAAAAGTGTACTCTACTCAAAGGAATGAAAACTGGGGACTCGTAGGTGACCCTGTCTATTGTGGCGATGGGTTCCCCTTATGTTTCTGCCATTTCACGTGCTCCTAAGCATGTTGGTTCTGGCTGTCTGGGGCCAGAGCGTATGATCTGCTGTGTAAACTGTCTCTAAGCCCCCCAAAATTAGCAGCCTTATGATTCTGTGATTACAGAGTAGAAGGCACAGTTGCCCCTTGTGTGTGTGTGGTGTGTGCTGTGGGGGAGGGGTATGAGGGGAGCTGGGGAAAGGACTGGCCCACCCCAGGCGGGCATTGGGTGCCCAAGGTCAAAGGCAGGGGCTTTGGGAAAGAAAGACTGTCCCCTGAGTGGCATTTCAAGTGCTTCCTCCGGCCTCGGCCTCGCTTGGAATTGTTGGGGCTGGCGGTAGTTGTGAGGCCATCCTGGCTCCCGCCTTTCCTGCCATTCAGCCCTGGCTCCCTGGCCGCTTGGCTGCCGTTTATCTCCCAACCCAGTGCTGGCCCCAGGTGGGGTGCACTGGAGGGTGCAGGGGTTATGGGGTCCCTTCTCGGGGCTGAGCCGGCCCAAGCTGGCATCGTCGAGGACACATGCCCCCTCCTTCCTGTGCGGTTGCTGCTATTACTCCTTAATGATTGCTTATATGTGGATCTCCCTCGTCACCAGCTCTTGAGGGAAGCCCTGTTCTGCTCTGCTGCTAGAAGTGCAACTTCCAGGACCGTTCTTTCTTATCTCATCCTGTAATAGGCAGCAAGAACCGAAATTGGGCTCAAAGGTGTGAATTAGCACCCTTGGGTGGGGGTGAATTCATGACCCCTTCTTGGGGAGGCAGCAGGTGCAGAGTGAAGGATCCAGGGCTAGGTTCATCCAAACCTGGCCGCTCACGTGCTGTGAACCCCTAGACACGCTCCTTAGCCTCTCTGCCTCTTCTCTGATGCCAGGAGTCATTGTTCCTCCTCAGACTCAAGTGATTCTCTAGCTCTGCCGTGGGATGGAGCAACGTCCTACTTCAAGGGATATTGTTTTTCTAGAAGGGTGCCTTCTTAGGGAAAGGGCCCTATGAATTTTAGGGTTGGGCTCCCTGAAGCAGGCATGAGCCACATGGATTCATCCACACTCCTTAGGCCCAGGTTCCTGTGGGGCCTATGCCAACTGTTACAAACCTGGAGGAAGCAGCTGGCTGGGGTCAGGGGTACAGTCCCCGCCTGCGGAACTTAACACATCTAAGTGGCCTTGTGAATCCTACTGAACCACTAATAGCTACATCCAAGGCCAAGGGCAAACGGAGATCCGCTTCAGGCTGCCCTGGGCGGCTTCGTGAGAATCACTGTAGAGATCTGCCTGGCTGGGAGTGGGAGGAGGCACTGCCCCGTGGGGAGGACGGGAGCTGAAAGAGCGGCTCCTTCCCACAGAAGCAGTGTCATGTACAAGGCGACGCTGTTCCTGTTACCGTGGTCCTCTTACATAAGCCAGCCTCTGTGGGCGACACGTGGGGGTCAGGTGGAGGCTGAGGGCTCTCATCTGCCCAGCTCACTGCCCACAGCGGTGCCTGGCTCTCCACTTCCTTAGATTTCTTTTTCCTGGTTGGGTAGAAGCGGCGTGGAAGTGGCGACAAAGCAGTGTACCTCTAGAGTCACACCCACTTCTACCAGGGTCAGTGAAGTTTGCTGTTAAGTTAGGAAAGAGCAAACCCTCACTCCACTCCTGTGGCGGCTGTGGGACTTGCCCGGTGTCTCTGTACTCTGCTTTTCTGATCTGCAAAATGGTTGTTATGAAGATTCACGAGGTGACAGCACAGAAGCCCTGGCACACGCTGTGACTGGCACTGGACAAATGGTAGCTAAGAGGTATCAGCTTGCCAATAGCTTTGCCGACTTAAGCCGGGAGTGTCATCATCCTTGGACAGAGGGCTGGGCCCAGGCCCGGGTTCCAGTCCCAGTCCTGCCCCCTGGCTCTGGGACTTGAGGCAGGTTACTGAACCCCGGAGTCTCAGTGTCCCTCATCTGGACAACTAGGGCAGGACCTAGCTCACCTACCTCACAGGGCGGCTGTGGGGACTGAATGGCCAGCCTAAAGCTCCTGGCACTTAGCAAGTGCTCAGCCAACACTGCTCCGGTGAATGGGGACCCGAGGCCTTCGCCTCCCAAAGTCCCTCTAGTCCCATCAGGACTATGGCCTTTGTAGGCAGGAAGGCCAGGTGCCCAGAGGCTCTGGGAGCCCAGTGGGGCCTGCTCTAGTGGCTGGCCTCAGATCTTGCCACAAACATGACCCAAACACCTCCCAGAACGTTCTTCCTTGAGTGTCTTGAGATGCTGATGGTGTTCCTCATGATCCTTGAGGGCAGAAATGGTGGGATAGTTTCATACCTAAAGGACATGAAGGGAAATGAGGAAACTTGGGAAACTGAGGCTCAGAGAGGGGAGGGGCCTGTGTGGGCACGGACTGGAGAAGTGGAGGTGAGAAGGAGGGACCCTGACAGGGAGAGGGGAAGGGGGCCTCCCTCCCAGCCTCACTGGAAGCAGCAACAGGTTAAAGGGAAACCAGAAAAGAGAGCAAGAAAGCAAAGAGGAGAAAAGTTTGGAACTCTGTTTGGTCCGGCTAAGGCACCCCTGGGCCACTCTCAGGGCTCTGTGGACGGACTCCACCAACCCCTGCCACATGCATGTGTGTGCATGTGCAAATACACACTCACAAGAACTTGCACATGCAAAACCCCACACTGACAGACATACACATCACACACGTGCAGGTGTACTCAGACACAGCCATCAGCCACACCCAGGCACACAGACACACAAACACCACAGACTAATACTCATAGACACACACACATGGATATACACACAGATAAACACATATCCACATACACACATATGTAACACACATACACACAGCCATAGACACCCAGAGAAACACAGTTACACATTTATACACACGGACACACATATAGACAGAAACACACAGAGGCATATGCAGACGCAAAGACACAGTATATACGCACGCAGACACACAGATACAGATGCAGCTACATACAGACACATACATGCCTATGTGAAAACACACAGACACACAGACACATGCAGGCAGATATGCATATATGCACACATACACATGTAGACCCATATGCAGACAGACTGACATGCACAGACACAGCTGGAGGATTTCTGAGGCTTCCTTTCCTATCCCCCAGCGTCTTGTAACAGATGAACCACCTTGCTGCAGTGGGAACACCCACCATGCACTGAGCCTGTGTTCTGAGCTGGCTCCTTACTGATGTTAACTCATCTGATCCTCTCAAACCCCTAAGAGGTGGGCATCGTACTTAGCCCTGATTGAGCTCAGAGGGGGCAATTAACTTGCTCAAGGTTGCATAGTTCGTTTTGCAGCTACTCCAGAGCTGGCCAGCAGAGTGCAGAGCTGGTAGCTAACTGCGTCCCCGCTTTCTGAGGTACCAGGGTCTTGTTTTGGGCCAGGCCTGTGATGGGCTCTTCACCGGCACCACGGCCATGCCCTGTGAAGCAGCCCCAGGATTTGGCCCTTTCTCGGGCCCAGGAGAGTGATGAGATGCCCTCGGTCATAGAGTGGGCAGAGCAGGACTGGATGTCTTAGTGTGTGTGGCCAAGGCTTCTGCAACCGGCAGAGGCAGGCAGGTAGGCTCGGCGCCCTCCAGCCTCCTCCAGCATCTCCTGTGGGCCTCTGTCCTCCACCTGGCCCAACCCCAAGACTGTACCTCTGTCCTCCAGACTCACCCAGCCAGGCATTGTACCAACAAGTGCATCCTCAGCTTCCTTAAGAGTAAAGTTGGGTAACTGTTGACAAAACATAGTTCCCCTCCATTATATTATTTCAGCCTTATGTGACGTGGGGGAGGGGTTTTATCTTCTTCTGAGAGGCTTGAGCTCTGGCTCCACCCCTGACTGAGCATCCTTGCCTGCAGGGGGCCAAGCTAACTAAAATATTTATCAGATCCCCCATGGGGCTCGAAATGCCAACTGCACAGGTTCTGAACGTGGCGATAGGGCATAAAAGTAGCGGCTGTACAGTGAGGTCTTTGTGGACTATGAGCATAATATGATCCCGCAGGGATGTAGCTGTTGAAAGAAAAAAAAAACAACAACAACTCTGATGTTCGCTGCATTAATAAAGGTAGAAGGCTCAGAAGGAGGGAGGTGATGGTCTTGCCATGGTCTGTGCTGTGTTTAGTTCCAGCAGCTGGTAGCAGGGAGGGCAAACAGGATGGGAAGGGGTCTGTGAGCTCTTTCCGGTGTGAAATGGGTAAGGTAGTGAGGGTTAGCTGGAGAGAGAATAGAGAGGAGGGATGGGTTGTTCTGAGCATCATGAGAGAAGGGGGCTAAGAGCAGAGTTGGCAGTGGAGACAGCTACCAGGAGGAGGTTTCCCGTCTATAGCAAAGGGATTCTAACGATGGAATGGTTGAGTCCCCCGCACCTCGTTCCCACAGATGCACCCCTGAGGCTGGGTGTCTGAGTAAAGGGACTTGGGAATCGGCTAGGGACTTTAGCTTCCTGTCTCAACGTTTGATCACCCTGTGTCAGTGTCTCCTGACTCCTGGATCTCTCCACGCGTGGCGCTGAAGATGACGGTCCCTCAGGGAGAACTGGACATATCCTGCCAGCTCCTATCCCACCACACTGCCCTGCCCTGCCCTCCCCTCCCTCCCCAGGACGGGACGCAGTGTGTTGCGGGCCTTGTTAGTCATCAGCTTTGGGGTCACCTCCGTCCGGCTTGGGAGGGGCACAAACTGCCCACCCAAGTGGAAATTTCTCCACACAGACAAATCTCCAAGGACCAGGAGACAGATAAGCAAAGCCCCTGACAACTTGCTTGTCTACCCTTTCCTTTCCTGATTCATCGGTGACGACCTTGATGTTTTTCCCTGACTCACCCCATGACTGCTTTGCTATCTCCTATGATTAATTATTCTTACAATGTTTTGGTTATAACTCTCAATAAAAGCGGGACACTGATGGAAGGAAGGTGAGAGAGAAGAGATGTCTCTTCTCCTCCCCGGCCTCCTCAGATCTTGCCATGTTGAATCCATTGTCATTCATGTGAGAGACTTCTAATCAATCAATCAATGCCATCTGCAACAAATGGCGCCACTACAACAGTGTCTTGGGCAGGGGAGATCCACAGACTTCCCAGGTTTGGGGGAACCTTTGGCAGACACCTTATTCAACCCCCTCACTTCATGGGGTAAACTGAGGCCACTGAAGAAGGCTTGCTTGAGGTCGGTGGGCTTATAGTTGGTGGACTGTAGCTTGAACCAGGTCTCTAGCCTGGCGCCTGGCTCCCAGCCTGCTAGGGCATTGATAGCCTGAAACTCTGATTCCCCATCAGAGAAGGCTCCCAGGGAGAATCAGCCCCACTCCTTGCCACACCCTCATTCCAGATCTGTCCCCATGCACTTACTGACTACCTATTAGATGCCAGGCAGTAGAGTAGGTCTAGAATCACAACGACTGCGTACTAGAGGAGGGAGTGGCAGTCTCCTCCTACCCTGTCCCTCTGAACACTTCTCATTTTCTGGAATTACCTGTCATATTTATTTGTCTACTTCTTGCTTGCCTCACCCTGCCCTCTTCCCCACACTCCGAATTGCAGGTCAGTGCCTTGTCCCTTGGACTCCCGGCCCTCAGCGTGGTCCTGGCTTGCTGTACACATTCAAAACCTGCTTGCTGATGAATGGATGGTGAGGAAAACTGATGTGGTGCCAGCCTGTGGGGAAAGGAAGTGCGTAAGACCCTTCCCAAACCTGCCTGGTGCCTGGGCTGGTATCAAGCGCTCTTTCTGTGTCATCTTATTCCATCCCACGATACCTAGGAGGCGGGACTACCCGTTCCCCTTTTGCAGATGGGACATTGAGGATCAGAGGTTAAGTAGCCCTTCAAAGCTCCTGTCACCTCCTGCCCTGTTTTACAGGCCCTCGAGCCCCTGCCTCATGCCCTTCTGTCCCTGCTAGATTCATTGAAAGCAGGAGCCGCATCTGCCTTCCCACGGTGTCCTGCAGGATGCTAGCCCTGTAGGCACTTGTCACATTCAGTTGAACTGAATGAAGACGGGGGAAGGGGAAAGGTCACATGGTGGGTTAGAGAAGATTCCTGAAGGACACCGAGCTGGGGCAGATGCCCAGGTCACCTAGTGTGGGTGCTGGATGTCATCTCAAAGACCACTCATCCAATGCCCCCCTCACCCAGATTCGATGTTGGGCTCCCTCTAGAGAAGCCTGTTAGGAGTCTCTCAGGCCCTGCTTGTTCTCCATTAGTGATGGGGAGCTCAGTACCTATTGACACACGTGATAATCCAAGAAAATCACTCAGCGCAGTAACATCTGGTCCTGCGATAGCTAATCTTTATCAAGTGCTCGCTCTGTGTGAGGCACATTTAAACCTGCACCACAGCCATGAGAAGGAGGTGCTGTTACTATCCTAGCTTTATAGATAAGGAAATGGAGGGACAGAGAGTTATATAACTTGTCCAGAGTCTCTCTGCTGGTAAGTGGCAGGATGCAGAGAACAATTTGAAGCCGGGTGTGGCATTAGAGACTGTCTCCTGGCCTCTATCCCAGAGCTGTCCATCAGAGCAGAATGTGAGGCTGGACATGGTGGCGCACGCCACCCAGTAGCTGGAAGACTGAGACAAGAGGATCACAGGTTTGAGGCCAGCCTCAGCAAGTAGTGAAACTCTCAGCAACCTAGCAAGACCCCTATTTCAAAACAAACAAACAAAAAGGGCTGAGGTTGTAGCTTGAAAGTAGAATGCCTCTTGGTTCAATCCCCAGGACCACACACACACATACACACACACACACACACACACACACACACACACACACACACAAAACCATAATGTGATTGCATGTGTAATTTTAAGGTTTCTAGCAGCCATGCTAAAAAGGTTTTTTTTTTTAAAAAAAAGGTGGAAAAAAGAAGGCAGGGACGTCAATTTAATAATGCATTTATTTAAAAACCAAAATGGCATAATTTTTAATATGTATTAAGTTTTTAAAAAGTTATTCATGAGGCATTTTATATAATTTTTGGTACTAAGTCTTGGGAATATGGTGTCTGTTCTTTATTTAGAGCGCCTCTCAATTCTGATCAGCGACATTTCAAGTGCTTATTATCACATGTGGTTGCAGACGGCACAGGTCTATCTATACTGCCCTTCAGGGTGTTTACTGTGGAATATCCTGTTGTATAGGAAGAATCCAGTAAATGTCAGCCACTAGCAGATTATTTTTATCATTGGTTGTTGGTCCCTGGAGAAGCTGGGCGGAGGTGCCCAGCCCATGGCATAAACTGTGCACTGATGTCGCTGTTCTTAATCCTCTAAGCCAGGAGCTAGATGTCCTCCAGGCTGAGCCAACTTGGTGAACCTTTGGCCTGTGGGTTTAGAAGAGCCACTCCTCTAGGGTAAGGCCTCTCATCTCCCCAGCTGGGAGCCACACAAAGCGGGGCGCTCCAGGTGTCTGTGGGCCTGCAGCCCATCTGCTGTGGAGTGTGTGGCAGCCAGGCCCCCCAACTGCAAGGGAGGGGGCAAAGCCACTCCTTCCCTGCTTCCTGTAGGTTTTCAGCTGGCTAAGACTTTAAATAGAAAAAAACAAAACTCCACCATCCTTAATGCAGGTTTTCTCATGAAACCCCATGATTAATAAATGGATCAGAGATGAAGGGTCGCACTGCCCTCTATGGTCCCAGGATAGCTATGAGTGTTTACAAAGAGAACGAGGTTCCCAAAGATATCCCACAGAGTGGGAGGCATGGAAAGAGGCCGATGACCAGATCCTCCTCCCAGAGGTTGTGATTGAACTCATCTGGAGCGTGGCTGGGGCTTTGCAACATGTGAGAGACCCTTGAGTGATTCTAATATGTGGACAGATTTGGGAACCAGGTGCTACCCCTTGAGGGCACACACTCAGGCGGCCCTTGAAGTAGCTTCAAGGCACAGGTGTGTTAGGGTTCCCATTACTGAGTAGGCTCAGCGAGGCAAGGGACTGGCCCAAGTTCAGAGCCAGGACTCAGCATGATAGGGACTCACGGGCCTGGGTTTAAACCCACGCTGTGCTGATAATTGCATAACAGTAGTTCTCTAGGGGAAGACAAAGGCCTTGATGTGTAGCGTCTGCCCATTGCCATGGTGTAACTACTCCCACCATGGCCCATTTCAAGCCACCCGCGGATGTTCCTGGGTGCAGAGGTGGCAACTGGTGTGGGTGTTTGGCTGTGGAGTCAGTGTGACAGCGTCAGCGCTCCTGGCCACTCTGCATGGTGAAGAGGGGGTCCTAGTGGGTGGGTGGGAGAGATGGTTAGGGATTTTCTGAATTTTTAGTCCCAGGATCCTTTAATGAAGTCTTTGAGAACACTGGTATATATGACAGATAAAAATGTGGTGCGTCATCAGCAAAAGTTTCTTTTATAAACTTAAATCATACATCATGCTCTTGTTCAAGCTGGGCTAGGTGGCTGGAAACAGCCTCAGAGCCTGTGACTGAGTGGCCTTGGACAAGTCCCTTTTCTCTCCTGGGCAGGAGGAGACTAGACCATAAGTAGGACCGGGGGAGTAGTCTCCCAGGCTGGCCTTGGACCTGCCACGCCCACCAGACTCCAGCCAGCCCCTGGTCTGTATTTATAGCCATGACTTCAGTTTCTCCAGTTCTCCTGGGGCTGGTTCCCTGGCCCACATATTTATAAACCCAGCAGAAACAGATGTGACATTCAGGGAACTTAGATAATTTTCTGAGCAGGCTGGATCCAGCGAGTCCATGTGGAACAGGCTGGAGTCCCCCAGCTTCCTGGGTGCGAGGTTCCACAGGTGTTCCAGAGCCAGAAGAGGGTCAGGAGACTCCAAGCCTGGCCCTGTGATTGTGTTGGGATCACAGAGGCCCAGGAGAGGAGGGATGTGGCCAAGGCCATAGAAGGCGTGGCAGAGCCAGGCCCAGAATGAAGGATTCTTCGTGCTGTGTGAAATGGCCTCTCTCTGGACCCTCAGAGATGCCCCAGTGACCACCCCAGGTGCCAGCTTGGTCATTTCCCTGCTCAGGGACCATGAACAGAGTCTCACCTCCCCGGGCCTCTGTTTCCTCATCTGTCAATTGGGAAGAGTAGTAGGTACCGGCCTCATTATTGTGAGGACTGAGCAAGATCACCCTTGACACAGCGTCCCAGTGCAGTGCCGGGTGCGCGGGAAAGATTCGATGGGCGGAAGCTCCTGTTCTAATGTCCTCAGTCAACCCTTTAAAAAATAATAATTATAATGTCACAGCTGCACCTTATTGAGCACTTATACATGTCACGTTATTAATCCTCCCAGCAGCTGCATGATATCATTATTCTTCTTCTCAAACTCATTGCAGAGCGTGCATTTTACATAGAGGAGATGCCCTATCAATGCAACGAGCTTGGAAAAGGATCATCTCAAGGAAATAAGGCTAATATGCAAAACCATATGTTTATATGCAAATTACAAACAATATTCTGTCCTAAGTGGTAGACATATTCATCGTGGAATAAGGTTCTAAAATGGTGAGCAATTGAATAATCAGAATATTAGCATAAGAAATGCACCTCCTGGGGAGCTGCAGGGCTTATGTTTCTGAGTTTGCTACCTAATGTTGATTGTGTTTGTATAATCGCATATGAGAACTTAACATAATAGTGAACTTGAAATACATATCCCTTACAAAGCACAGAATGGCATCTGTCAAGGCTTCTCGCGGTTTTTTCTGTCTTGATGATGCACAGCACTCCCTCGCCCTCTTTCCTGCTTAATTATTTTTCCATGCCATTTAGCACCATCTGATATGCCTTCTTATTTATTTATTATCTGTCCACCCCAACTAACATGTGAGCTTCACGTGGGCAGGGTTTCTCTCTCTTTTGTTCACTGTGTACCACCAGCGCTTAAAATAGAGATGGCACATAGCAGGCGTTGGATGAACGTGTGCGGAGTGAACCAATGAGTCTGTGAATGGCCGTCTCTCCGTTCTGCCAAGAGGGCACCTGAAATTCAGTGAAATGACTTGTCCAACGTTACCAGGTGCTGTGGAGCTGAACAGACACCTGGCTGACACTCTTCTCTCCTGAGACCACCCAGTGTGCCCAGCCCCTCCCTCATGCTACGGAGGGCTTCCTGCTGCTCCCAGACCCCCCCCCAGCTTCACATCCTGCCCATCCAGTGCCAGCCCGTTCCGCCCCAGGAGGTGGGCAGCAGTGGAGGTGAGGAAGGAAGCAGGGAAGGAGGAGGAGAGGTGGAAGCAGGCTGGGCTTGCAGACGTTGATGCTGAAGGCTGCTGAGGCAGGCAGGGAGGAGGCCGGGACTGGTCAGTCTGTCCTGCAGGAGGAGGGGCAGGGTTGGGGGGGGTCCACATCCATCTGGGATTGACCTACCCACTGGAAGACCCTGGGACAAGGGAAGACAGGTGCAGTCCTGTTCCCACCAACCACACTGCCCAAGACTATTTCCAGCTGGGGAGACTGAGCCCCAGCGAAAGGAAGCCATTCTTCTAAGAATGCATGGCGAGGTGATGGCAGAGGCTGAGTTCCCGCATGTCCGGCAGTTCTGGAGACTGGAAGGCTCGGGAGCCCCCCTTTTGGAGCCACGTGGAAGGAAGCGCCTACCTCGGCTCCCGTCCTCCCCTCGGGAGAGAAACACTGAAGAGGAACATACTCTCTGCACAGATTCTCGAGGACAGCTCTTCCTAGTGGCAGGAAGAGCTGAGCCCTGGACAGGCCAGAGGCTGTCCCTCACCCACCCTGATGCTAAGGGCACTGCCAGACAGGGCAGGAAGGGCAGGTGCACCCTGAGCTACCTGAACCTGTTCTGAACCCCATTCCCCAGGGCAACTCCATTTTGACTGTAGGCTGCATATGCAGTTAATCCCTTGGTCACCCTACAATCACAGTTTCATTTAATAAATATGTATCAAGTGCCTACAGCATGCCAGGCAATGTACCACGCATTGGAGCGAATCCTCCCTCCCTCCCTTCCATCCTCCCATCTTCCCACCTTATCCATCCATCCATCCATCCATCCATTCATCCATCCATCCATGAACTCCTTGTGCTGTGGAGATGGTACAGCCCTGTGGATGAGATGGTATTTGGGGTTGAACTATCAGGATATGAACCCTGACTCAGCCACTTGCTATCTGGGTGAGCTTGGCAGGCCTGCAAGCTCGACTTCCTGATCTGCAGAATGGGGATAATAATAGCGCCTTCCTTCCAGGCTCCTGATGAGGATCAAATGAGCCGGAGCACACGAAGTGTCTGGAATAGCACCTGACACAATAAACACTTCATGACCATCAGCTATGATCGTCGCTATTGTCTGATATGCCTGACACCGTTGCCAGGTGCTGAGGAACTTGCTTCAAATGCTCCTCTCGCAGGGATCCCTGCACGCTGGTCCTTGTTTCCATCTCCTACCATACGCTCTGGCTCACTGCCTTCGGCTCCAACCCACAGAACTGGCCTTGTCATGGTTGCCCCAATCCTACAGTGCTATCCTTACACTGTCTCTTTAGCCAACAAGAGAGAGCTCAGGCAATCAAAGCTTGTCAAGATCTGCTTCCCTTTCCTCCCAGCCTTGCTTCCTCCGCCCTTCCATACACACCCCAACCTCAGCCTCTCCAATCTCTTGTGGTTCTCTCGATTCATCCCCAGTGGTCCTGTCTTCTTGCCTTCACTGGACCTTGACAAATTTTGTCCTCTAGGAAACTCTCCTTCATTATCCTCACTTTTTTTTTTTTTTTTTGGTACTGGGGATTGAACCCAGGGACATTCTACCTCCGAACTATACCCCAGCCCTATTTTATTTTAATTCTGAAACAGGGTCTCGCTAGATTGGTGAGAGTCTCACTACTTGCTGAGGCTGACTTGAACCTGAGATCCTCCTGTCTCATCCTCCCAAGTACTGGGATTACAGGCATGCGCCACCACACCTGGCTTGAGATCCACCTTTGAATCCATATTTCCCTTTGTAACTTGGCTTTATTCTGTGAGCAATGGGGAGCCATGAAATGCTCTAGAGCAGATGAGCAACACATTCAGAGCCGCGATTTAGGAAAATGGATCAGATCCTATGTCATATAGAAATAGGAAATGACTGTAGGTGGAGGTAGGACAAGTAGGGAGACTTCTGGAGGAATGGGGGTCTAGTCTTCCTGGGCTACTTCTCCCTCTCAGTCTACTTTCATCTTCCACATATAGTGTCAGATCCTCTGATTTCCCTAGCACGACTCAGTGAGTCAATGGAGTGTTAAAATAAGGACTCTATGCCCTGGCCCCTGTTGTACGCACGCACGCCCTGACGTTTGGCCCCCTTCACTCCTTTACCATCCTCTGCAGCCACACAGCAAGCTCTTTGGGCCTTGGGGAATCCGAGAGAGGCTGGACTCTCCCTTCTACCCGCTGCCGCCTGTGCACACAGCCCTCAGCATCCTGAGTATCTGCAAGCCTGGCAGATGAGGGGCCAGAGCAGGGCCTTCTCCTTCCCTGCTGGGGGAAGCAATGAGCCTATGTTTTCTCCATTAATCCTACAACAACCCCGGGAAGTAGGTCTTATTTCAAGCCCTGCTCTGCAGTGAAACTGTAGCTCAGAAAAATAAGATGCTTGTTCAGGGTCAGGCAGCCAGAATTAGAACCTGGATCAGACTGGGAGCCAGTGTCCCTCCCCCACCACACAGGGAGCAGCAGAAAGAAAGAGAGGGTCCCTGTCCCCCTTCCCCAAGAATCCAGCAACTGAGGAAGCCAGGGATATCTCTGGCCAGGCCCTCTGCCACAGGGCCCCTGATGCTCAGCTGGGTCTCTGCGGCTGAAGCCCAGGTCTGGGTACCTGAGTTCCTGTGCCGGGCCTTGTCAGACAACCTGTGCTCCGAGCTGAGATGAAGACAATGGTCTCAGTGTGATCGATCCATCGGCCCTGCCTGCCAAAGTGCAGGAGGTTCAGACCCTGTGGCCAGATGAGGGGTATGGATGTGGGCAGATATGGTGCTGTAGAGGACCCCCTCCCGCTTCCGCTGTGGCTGAGGGGTCTGTCTGCTACCCACCTATGGAGATCTGTCCACACAGGTGGGCCTGCCATCTGAGCTCAGCCACTGGGCGGAGTGCAGCCACTGAGAGCCGAGGGCAAGAGCAAGAACAACCACGCCCTGCTTCCCCCTCGTCTCCTGTGACACTCTGGATCTCTGTGTGCCTCAGTTTCCTCATCTGTAGAATGTACCCACAGGCCCTCCTCTCAGGAGCTCTGTAGGTCAGGGCCGTGGCCGAGCACCCTGCTGAACTCAGGCAGCTACCATAACTGCAGAGTCCTGAGCCCGGGACTCCAGGGCCAGGAGAGGGGCCAGGGCTCAGGCCCCCTGGGGGAGGGTTGGGAGCCCCCCTCCTTGGGAGGGAGGCTTGAATTGGAGTGCTCCTGCCAACCCCTCCCTCCTGGCTTGGCAGCCTCAAGCCAACGCCAGCCAAAAATATTTGTGTGGGTGGCGGAAAGTTAACTTTTCCGCCTCTCTCTTCTTTCCTGGAAACCGTGGCCACTGTCAAAGACAGCAAAACAGAAGCAGGGATAGAGCGAGGCGAGGCCCCTGCAGGGAGTCAGAGAGCCCTGCCCCCTCCCTGCACCCACGCCTTCTGCCTCCTGCCATCTGGCTCTGTGCTGGGGGTGGTGTGGGCGGCTCCCAAGTGCTCAGCATCATGGGAGAGTCCGATGGCTCCTCCTGCACCGGCTGCCTCAACCCGCAGGGCCCCCTTGGGGAAACTGAGTCCAGGGTGCAGGAGGCTCCTGCCCAGGGTCACACGGCCACTTAGGTCTCTTCAGAATTCCACTGGCCCTTCAGGAGATCCTATGATCTTTGAAAAGCAGTTGATGAGTGAGGACGCTGCTGGAGAGGAGTGAGGACTTCGAGAGTCTTCTAAGTCCCTGGGTCAAGCCCACGGTCAAGGTGTCAGAGCTGGCTTGGAATCCCAGCCCTGTCACTTACCAGTTGTGTAGCTCCACCCATCTGAGCCTCAATTTCCTCCCCTGTGAGATGGAATAATAATAAAGCACCGTCTCACGGGGTTGTGGTGAGAATGCTCAGTCACCCCAGTGAACAGCCCAGGACAGAGCAGCGCCCAGCAATGCGAGCTCCGTTCTTTCCGGGTCCACCGTTGGCCTCTTTCTCCTGATTTCCCTGCTGCTGAGGCCACTCTAGCAGGTGCCTGGTTATCTTCCCCATCGTGACTCGTGTTTGCCTTTCCCCTGGTTGGCTCTGATTTGCCTTGGAGCCTGGTAATGCGCTTATCTCTCCGCCTGCCTAGCACACTCTCCCAGCACAGCCCCAACCAGAAGCCAAGGCCTCCACCCAGCCTGCTGCAGTGGGGGCAGATGGCCCTTGCTTGGGGACAGTGGCGTGAGCACTGAAGCTGATTCCAGACCCTGACTGAGGTCACACACATCCACAGACTTTCACAGTTCTCAGGATTCTTACTGACCACAGGGCAGCCAGTATGAGTGTGTGGTTCTCTCCCCATTTTGCAATAGGGTATGTGAGATTCAGAGAGTTCCCACCGCTAAATAGCGATGGAATCAAGTCTTTAAATCCAGTCTTTAAAAGTCTCCATTCATGCCAAGGTTTCTCCCCAACTGCGACCTGCCCAGCCAGGGGAATCTCATCCACCTCCACTCTATGCCTCCACAGTGACTTCCAAGACTTTATCCCCAGCCTGGGGCTCTCCCCTGTTCTGTGAGCCCCCCACGTGGAACTGCCCACTGCTCATCTCCCTTGGAAATCCAAAAATCAAACTCATCTCTCAGCTCTAGGGGACACCTGCTTCTTCCCGTTTATTCCTGATCTCTATTAACAAAATCGTTCTGTCGCCAGAGCTAGGAACCTGCGCTGTATCCCAGACCCCTCTTCCTTCCTCTGCACCCACTCTCCATCTGCCTCCAAGCCCAGCCAACTCTCCGCCCAAGTATCCCTCCTATCCATCCCCTCCTCTCCATCTCTCACAGGAAGCCTCCATCCCCTCTCTCCTGATTATCACCATTCTTAACATTTATAAATAATCGTACTATTATTATTATTGTTCTTGTTATCATTCATAGCTTTCCCCACCAGATTTTAAGGCTTCCCGAGCCAGCATACCAGATCCTCTTTGTCCTCACTATATCCCTGCGGTGTCTGAAATAGAATAGGAGCTTAAGATTTTTTTTTTTTGGAATGAGAGCATAGCCAACATATATTATGTTATGGCTCAGAAACTGTGCTTAGTCCTCTGCATCATTTTCTCATTTAATCCTCAATGCATAACTAAGTTGGAGAGAGAAGTTGAGTATCCCTTATCTGAAATGCTTAGAACCAGAAGTGTTTCAGATTTTTTTTTAGGTTTTGGGATATTTGCTTATTTTGGGGATGGGACCCAAGTCTAAATCTAAAATCCATTTTTATTTCATGTACAACTTCCATGCATAGCCTAAACATGATTTTACACAATATTTTTAGCATGCCTGTGTACTGGCTGTGACTCCTCATAGGCACTCAGGTGTAGACTTGTGATATCCTATTGGTGCTCAAAAATGTTTTGGATTTTGAAGTGTTTTAGATTTGGGATTTTTGAATTAGGGATGATCAACCTGTATCATGATACCCATTTTATAGGTAGGGAAGTGGAGGTTCAGAGACTGCCACATGAGTGGCAGAGCTGGGATTCTAACTCACTGTGCCATCTCTCACTACCTTCTCAGGGAGTCCCTGTCTGTGTTAGCTTTTTGTTGCTGTGCTAATATACTTGAGAAAATCAACTTGAGGAGGAGATTTATTTTGGCCCACAGTTTCAGAGGTTCCAGTCCAGGGTGGGCTGGCATCATGGTGGAAAGGGCATGGTGGGGCATAGCTGCTCACCTCATGGCAGCCAGGAAGCAGAAAGAAAGAGAGGAGGGGGCTGGGGACAAGATACAGTCCTCAAGGGCACACCCTCAAGGACCCACTCCCCTCAACTAGGTCCCACCTCTTACAGTTTCTACCATCTCCTAATAATACCATTAAAGTATGAACCATCAATCCATGAATCTATTGATGGGATCAGAGCCCTCATGGTCCAATCACTTCCCCCAGACCCCAGCTCTGAATGGTGTTGTACTGGGGACCAAGCCTTCAACACATGAGCCTTTGGGGGACATTCCAAATTACAACCCTCTCCCCAGTCTTGCATCCTCTACCCCACTGATTCTTTGTATGTACCTTTGATGGGATGTGAGAGAATTCTTTCTCAGTGGTGCCCAGATAAGTGTTTTTAAGTAACTAGATATCTATTTAATGTGCATTAGAGGAAAACAACTTAGCACAATATACTTGTGGTTTTTCTGCAATTATTACTTAAGATAGTCTAAAGTAACAAAAGTAAGTTATTTAAAGTTGACTGAAGGGAAAATACTAAGTCAATAAAGTGTCAGGTGGCACAAGGATATGGTGCAAACCTGGAATATTGAATGACCGCAGCCTGGGAAACACTTCCCTATGGAAGTGTGCGGCCTGTATTCCAAACCCCAGCCAGTTCCCAGGACCACCCAAGGATGGACAGGTCTCAGAAATTCAGCCCAGAACACTCAGTGAGCCATCTCATGTACTCTTTCTTTTTTCCCCATACAGATAGATTGCCCTGAAGGGGCCTTATACTCCAGAGGTCAAGAAGCACTAAGAAGGAGGTGTTGGGACCTACTACCTCACCCAGCCCAGGAAGGACTTAACTTACCTCTCAGCTGGACTTCGCTCCAAGCCTGTGAATCAACAGAGGAAGGTGCATCTGCAGAGAGCCAGGGCAGGACCCCCGAGAGGAGCAGAGGGCGGGCTCACAGGTTGCCCCAGCTCCAGCCCCTCTGTATCATCAAGGAGAGGCAGCCTCATGCTGGGTCCTCATTTCCCCCCACCATCCCTGGGGCTGGGCGAAGGGAGGCCCACCCCTTGCACCTTCCAGATCCCAGATGGCAGCTACAGGTGCCTGGCTCTGGAGGCTGAAGAGAGTAGCAGCGAGGAGGCAGGGCTCATGGACCTGGAAGAGGACAAGGTGGCCAGCAGCTGCAGGGATGGCTCTGCCTGTACAGCCACCCAAGAGGTGTCACAGCTGCCCAGAGTCCTGGACATCCAGCCACCTGGCTGCTCCAGGGAGGCACGAGGGGGGTCCCAGCACAACAACTGGACCAACCAGGACTGGGATGTAGTGACAGCCCGGCAGGTGGTGACAGCCAGCCCCAGCCCTGGCCCTGGGCCCAGGGTGGCCCAGAAACCAGGTAAGCTTGCACCCCTCTCCCCAGATCATGGGAAACCCCATCACAGAGGTTCCTGAACATATTTTCCCATGCTGCATACCAATCCATGACAGTCCTGTGAGCACGCCCAGATGAGCAGCTGTTGAGGGAGAGGAGTGGCTGTGAGGAGCGGGGTGTGCTTCCAGCTGAACCACATCTCACCCCACTTCTTTCTCTACCAAAGAGGTCAAGTGAGAAGGCAGTGAGAGAAGGCCATATTATCATACTTGGTGGGAGAAAAGTCCATTTCTCACTCTCCTCTGCCTTTTAATCATTAGTGGTAATGAATGACCGTGAAATTCCCAGCAACCGAGGGGGCAGGACCCCCTCACTGAATTCAGGGAGATCCAGCTAACTTGGGGATGTTGCGGATGCAGCCCTGGACAAAACAGTCATGGTGGCTGCCCTCATGGACTTACAAGGCAGAGGCTGAAGCCTTTGATCACATCAGACCTCAGTGGGGAAACTGAGACTCAGAGAGAGGAGGAGGCTTCCAGAGGCCGCTTGGCATGGAGTGGCTGAGCTGAGTCCACACTCCTTACCTAGGCCTCGGTTTCCCATCTGCCAGGGATGACAAAGGCAGAAGCCCTGTTGCCTGGGCTGCAGCGGAATCCAGTGACAGTGTGTGGGAAGCTCCCTGTGCCGCGGGAGGAAGGAAGGAGTGGGGATCATTTTCCCGCAGGCAGGCGCTGTGTTCTCTGCAGAGCAGGGTGGGGCAGGGAGACCCGTTCTGAATCACCTCCACCACGGCCCATGGAAACCTGAAGTGGGTCCAGATGGGGAGGACGTGAGCCGGGCCATGCTCGGCTAAGGCAGGAGCCGCTGCCAGCAGATCCCGGGGGTGCAGGGCGTGCGGGGGACATAGTCCTGGGAGGGCTCGTGCGTGCGTCAGGAAACTGAAGGAACACTTCATTTCTCTGCAGGCGTTGCTGACACCCTGCCTGGCATCTCACCAGCCTTCCCGCCCACTCTATTCTCTGAAATAATTCTCTCCAGGCTCTGATCACCCCCTGTGGACGCAGTTCCCACCCAGGCTCGGGTCACATGGGGAGCCGGGCAGGAGTGAAGAGGGGCCTTCAGTGCCTCTAGGACAGGGAGGGGGACAGTCTTGACATTGGAGATGGGCCCTCACCCCAGAGTCAGCCCAAATCTGGGTTCCCAGAAGCCCCAGGGACCAGCTCCCTCCCCTCACACAGACCACAGCTGGGGGTCAGGAGACAGGGGTGCTGCATCAGAGCCCAATACCCACAACCCAAGCCCTGGAGAGTCCCCTGCCCTTGGTGAGCTTTGGTTTTTTCTATCTGTGAAAAGAAAAGAAAAAACATGAAAGCTATCTACCTCATAAAGCTGTCGTGCGGTTGTAACGATGTTAGATGTCATAGTGCCTTGGAAGTTTCACAGTAATCTAGAAAGGTATGTGAAGGAGTGTTGATAATTGAAGATTGTGATCAGCTCCACGATTGGACTGCTATTTGTTGAGCCTTGTCATGCCCAATGTGCTATGAGCCATACCCATATTGTTTCAGTTAGCTCATGGCAATGCCCACAGGGGCCTTACTGTCACTGTTTCCATTATACAGAAGAGAAGACCGAGGCACAGAGAATGGGATTTGTCCAAGATGCAGGGCTAGCAAGTTGCTAATCCATGCTTTCGAATACGGGGCTTGTGTTGTTAGCCATCATTCTCTTCTGGAATTCTCCGTGTTGTCTCTGGCACCTGGAGCAGAAGAGACCATGGATAGAGAAGAAAGAATTACCTTTAATGCGCCCTATCCACATCTCACACGTTTCTCATTCTCCTTCTCTTACGATACCCTTTCAAGGCAGGTATTATTCTCCCCATTTTACAGGTGAGGCGACTGAGGCTCAGAGTTTCAAGTCACCTATGCAGGGCCACACAATCAGTACCAGCACTAAGATTATGATCATGTTCTTGAACAGTCTGGTTCATTTCCCTCTTTAATGTCCAGCCAGTTGGTAATCCAGTTCTGGTCTGAACATTTCTAGGGACAAAGGGGACAAGAGAGACCTTAGGAGGAGAAAATGGGCAGGGAAGAATTCTCTGAGGTAGAGGCAGGAAGGAAGCTGAGTCTTGCAGGAGAGTCGAAATCCGGGTGGTCTTGGGTCAGAGCCCACACTGGCCTTTTGCTCTCTGGGGAAAGGGTGTGGCCAGGGTCCCCTCCCTCTGCCTGGAAAGCCGCAGGGAAGAAGCCCACAGACCTGCCAGGTTATTAGTGGATTAGGGCTTCCTTTTAAAGCTTCCTCCATTACCGCCAGAGGATTATAAACATCTCCAGACAATTACACCCATCCTTCCGCAATTATACCTGCCTCTGGGGGGCTCCCTGACAGTTTTAAGTATGGGCATGGTATCTCCTGCCTCGGGCACTGCAGCAATCTTTATTTGGGGTCAGTGGGTACTGGTGCCGCTTCTCTAGGGCCTGTCAGCCGTGGAGTAGGCTGTGGAGTGGGCAGCAGCCTGAAGCTCGGGTTTCTTGCCACCAGCTGCTGCCAACTTGGGCACATACATGTGGGAAGGAACGTGTGATACAGGGCTCGTGATCGGGCCTCAGCCACACACCAGTTGGTCCACAGCCCACCTACAGAGCCCCGTGCTATAGCTGTCCTCTCTGCAAAGTCTCAGCTGGCCATAACTGGCAGGACTCATTGAAATTATTGTTGCAGCCAGGCGTGGTGGCCCACACTTGTAATCTCAGTACTTGGGAGGCTGAGAGGAGGAGGATCGCAGGTTCGTGGCCAGCCTCAGCAACCTCGTGAGGCCCTCTGCAACTTAGTGAGACCCTATTTCAAAATAAAACATAAAATCAGGTTGGGAGGTAGCTCGGAGGTAGAATGCCCCTGAATTCAATCCTCAGGACCACAAAAAAAAAAAAAAAAGAAACTATTGTTGCACATGGAGGCTCTGAAGCCTAGAGACAGCAAGCAACTTGTCCAAAGTCATCCAGTAAATTGGAGGCAAAGCTACAGGCTGGAACCCTGGCTTCGGCCTCCCAGTTCAGGTGCCAGGCACTGTGTCAAATGCTTTGCATCGATTACTTCATTTCATCCTCTGAACAGCCCTGTCAAGTTCATACTTTTCTTCTCTCTGTTTTACAGATGAGGAAACAAAGGCATAAGGAGATTAAGTAAATTGTCAAAGTCTCACAGCTGAGAGCTGAGCCCCTAGAGGTCTGGGTCCAGGCTTTTAAAGGACCTCTCTGCTACCCTGTCTCCATGGAGACGAGGCAGCAGGCTGTGTTCCTCCACCCACCTGGGGCTGGAAAAAGGTTGTTCAGGCTCTGAGAGTAGGTGGGTGATTCGGCCAAGCCACATTCCCTCCCCTGCAGATGCACCGAGACCTGGGACCCAGGCTGATCCAGCCCCTTCTTCACTGGGGGTCTTTTGTTATTGGAGGGAGTATCTAGAGGTTTGGGAGGCCTTCCCAACTCTAGTGGACACTGCTCTGAGCCTCAGAATGGGCACGGGCGTGGGGAGGGGGTCTGGGTTCTCGGATGAGCCCTGCTCCTGACCACATTGATTTGGATTAGACAGAAGAACCTGCACCCCGGGTAAGAGCTGGCGGGGGTCACTGGACTAAGGACAAGGCCCCCTGCTCCTCGGGCTTGTGGGAGGAAGGGCAGTCAGAACAAGAGGGGGATGGGAAGGTGCACATTGCCCTACCCATTCCCCAAACCACAGCGCCTGTACCAGGAGGGTGATGTGAGGAGCGCTGCTCACAGGTCACATATACCTCAGTGCATACTGACACACACATACTCACACATCCGCAAACACACACGTATACACCCGTGATGTATATTATTACATCATGTTCTCATGCAAACATTTTCGCATATTTGGATTTACATATCTACACACACAAGCATCCTCAGACACACACACACACACACACACACATACACACACACCAGTGCAGTGGGTAGACACTGGCACACACACCCCTGAAGGCCCCTTCATCCATCAAAACTGTCATGTGTGGACACATGTCTCAGATTTACTCACAGAGCTACAGTCTGAAAACACATAGCAGACTTGTGCACGCTTTCTCACACGAGCACACACGTTTCTTCCCATCGCTGCAGGTTAAAAGCATGTTCTTTTTTCCACTCTCTTGTGCTGCACACCTACACTCTGAGAGCTCCCTTGCACTCCCATTCTCTCCTACAGGCATATCCACTCACACACCCACCGCCACACACCTACATACGGGCGGAACCACTTTCTCTCCTTTCTTTTCCCCATCCCTTTCTCTTTCATACCCACCCACACAGTAATCCTAGCCTCTCTCTCTCCCTTTCCTTCCCTCTCGCCCACACAGTTTGTTTCCTGATTTCCCGCAGGCTGGGCTGCAGCCACTTCTCCAGCACACGAATGCACTCTCAGGGGCCGCAGTATCCTGCCTGGTGCCCCTCTCCTCTTCCTGACCCCACCCCAGCACAGTAGGACAAGAGCGGTCACAGGGTCACAGGAATTCTCTGAAGCCCACCAAGCCAGGCATGGGATGGGAGTGGCCAGAGAGGGTTTGTCTCCACAATCACCTGACCTCCTGCACGCTGAGGCTGCCCACTGGGGACAGAGAACATCCCAGACCAGAGCACCTGTAGGTCTGTGTTTCAGAGCACCTTGGGTGGGGTGGGCTCACATCAGCACATTTCCTCGTTTTGTTGAAACCTAAACACCGAGCTCCTGATACAGAGACAGATGAAAGTGGAGCTCCCCTGCTTGAAGGGGCCAGAAAGCCAGGGAAACTTCATGGAAACCCAGGGAGATTTTCATTTTATTTTATTTTATTCTATTTTTGGCTTTACTGGGGATTAGACCCAGGGCTTTGAGGATGCGAGGCAGGTACTCTACCACTGAACTACACCCCCAGCCCTTTGTGTTTTATTTTGAGACAGGGTCTTCCTAAGTTGCCCAGGCTAGCCAGGAACTTGAGGTCCTCCTTAGCCTCTGAGTAGCTGGAATCATAGGTGTGCACCACTGCACCTGGCTAAGGCTGATTCTGCTTCAAAATTATTGGAGGTGGGGAGGGTGATTGTTATCAGCCTTGTTTCCAAGTCCGCCTCCCCTTCCCCATGGGAGGGGTGCTGAAATGTGGGAATATGGACTTTTTTGTGTGTGGTACGGGGGGTTGAACCCAGGGGCATTCTATCTCCAAGCTACACCCCCAGCCCTATTTTTCATCCTTTATTTTGAAACAGGGTCTCACTAAGTTGCGGAGGGCCTCACTAAGCAGCTGAGGTTGGCCAAGAACCCAGATCCTCCTGTCTCAGCCTCCCAAGTACTGGGATTACAAGCATGCGCCACCACGCCTGGCTGGAATATGGACTTTTAATAGCATCCCCCCCCCACACACACACACTCACTGGTCATTGTCAGGGGGCTCCCCTGAGCTCAGTGTGAATGGAATTCCCTTCAAGGAAAAGATGGGGCGCCAAGGGCCCACCGAGGCCACACAGCACCCTGCCCTTGCTGCAGATCCGCTAGTTAAACCAGGGGACAGCAGCAGGCTAGAGGGGAGGTGGCGACCCTCCTCAGCCCCCATTAGCCCAAGTCCTACCAAGGGCTACAGTGGTTTTAGTTATTAGGCTGAGAGGCAAGGAGGAGGGGGAAGATGGGCCTGAGGGGGTACTGCATCTGGGGTGGGAGGTGGTGTCACTTGGGGGGTCAGAATCATAAAGACAGATTTAAAGGGGGGCAGCAGTGGAGGAACTTAGAAAAGAGGGAAATGAGATGGCCACACACACCCGTGAGAAAGAAAACAGGAATTAGGGACAGACCAACAGACCTAGAGATGCAGAAAACGATGAGGAAATGGGAGAGCTGGGCAACCAGGCAGCAGAAAAAGAGGCACAGCGAGGAGAAAGAGGGAGAGAAAGGGGAGCCCGCCTGGAGCCCGGAGGCTGAGCCGCGAGGGGGAGTCGCACCGAGGGCGGGGCGGGGCGGGGCGGGGCGCGGCGGGCGGCGCTAGGGCCCCGGGGAGCGGGCTGCAGGAGGGCGGCCTGCCCGCCGCTCACTTGCATCTCGGGGCTCCGGGTCCCGCGCAGCGCTCCGGGCGGCGGCGGCGGCGGCGGCGAGGAGGGGGCTCCCGGGCGGGGCGCGGGGCTCTGGGCGGGGCGAGCTGACCCACGCGGCCAGGTGTGCCGAGGCGGCGGCGCCCCGGAGCTCGGAGGTGAGTGAGGGGCGCTGGCCGGGCGGGGTGCAGGCGCCGCGAGCCTCGCCCTTCCCACCTGCGCAGGTGCCAGCGCCGCCCTGGAGGAGGTGGCACATCTGGGCTCCAGTCCCCGCACGCCGGGTGACCTTGGCCAACTTGCCTCTGCACTCCGGGCCTCAGTTTCCCCATCTGTACAGTGGAGGCTCAGGAGCGGGAGGTCGCCCGGACCCGGGGGAGCTGATCTTTGGGTTGCGGGGGGCTCCAGCCCTCGCGCCCCTCTCCACGGGGTCTGCGCCCCCCGCGCGCTCTGGCAGGTCTGGCCGGCTTGTCCCGGGACGACGGCGGGGTGGGGCTCTCCCGGGTTGGACCGGAGGGGGCAGCGGAACGGCCTGTGCTGCGCCTGCACCCCACCTCCCGCGGGGGACGCCGGCACCCACCCGGGAATGGCGTGAGGGCGGGGAAGCGGGCACCCAGCGCTGCACCGCGAGGACCACAGCCCAAGCCCCACCTGGGGAGTCCGGTGCATTCCAGGGTGCCTGCGGGCTGAGCGGAAACTCCGGACCCTCCACGTCAAATCCGCACACCGCCCCCACCGTCGCCCCGATTGCTCCGAGGACCCAGGTCCTGGGGGTGAAGTGGGTGGAGACTGGGGCTCCTTCCCAACCTCTACGCGGTGCGATGGGGGAGGGCTTCATCCCAGGCTCTGGTGAGACCTCTGAGGAATTTGGGGGAAAGGTCTCTTCCTCTCCCCACACTGCCCCAAGTCATGGCTTACTCGGGATGGGGACCCCGCTGTGTTCCGTGTCTGGGTTTTCTAGAGCCGAGTGGAAAGCAGCACGTGTCCCCTTCCCCTATCCCACCCCATTCTGATTGGCAGGTGGCACTGGAATAAACCGACTTGCTGTGCCATCTTGGAGCAAGTCCCTTGCTGTCTCCCGCTCCCAGTGAGAAGGCTGGCAGGGTGGTGGTCGCTGAGGGGTGACTACATTGGGGACAGCAGAGCTGGCGGTGGCTGTAGGGACAGTCAGAGGGTGCCCCACCCCTTCTCTTTCCAAAGTGGAGGAGGAGATAGGATGCTAATCAGAGGGGGGAGGGTACATTGGGATGGGGACTGGAGACCTTGCTGGGGCCAGCCTACCCTATCACCAACCCCAGGCCTGGCCCCAGGCCCATCTTGGGGAGCAGAGGCACAAATTGCAACTGATGAGTTGCTCCCCCCACGACTTACTGTATGACAAGGCAGGAGGATGAGTCCTCTTCAAAGGAGTTGCAAATTCCCTGTTTGCTTGGTAGGGGCGTCCCTGGCCGTGGTCTCCACGTGAGCACTTGGGTGGTTCCTTCTCTCTGTTCCTCAGTTTCTGTATCTGTACAAGAGGATGGACTACAGTCAGTTTGATACTTGAAGAACTTCTCCCAGGTGAATCATTTTCTGCTCTGCATCTAGGCTCGCACCCCTCCACACTTGGCAAACTGTGGGCCAGCTGCAGTGCCCCCACCCCCAACTAGCACTTAAACCAAGTTGTAATGGGATCAGCATTTACATGGTTAAAATAAGGACTTTAAGCCAACACTCCTGCAACCCCAGTACTTGGGAGACTGAGACAAGAGGATCTCAGGTTTGAGACCAGCACTCTAACTTAGCAAGACCTTGTTCTGAACTAAGAAATAAAACAGGGCTGGGAGTGTAGTTCAGAGGTAGAATACACCTGGGTTCGATCCCCACTACCAAAAAAAAAAAAAAAAAAAAGCAAACCATTTAACTCTTTCTCTCCCTTGTCAGCTGTTGCCTTTATACAGTTCCCCTAAGGTGGAAGGAGGGGAGTTGGGGGGAACCAAAGCTGTGGCATTCGGGTTCCTGGTTCCTGGCTAGCCTCTTCGGTCAACATTTTATCTAGTCTCTACTTTTTGAGTTGAGGAGACTGAGGCCAAGGAGGGAAGAGACTTGTCCAGGGTGATTGTGTGGGTAGAAGGCAGCAGGGCCCTCTCTCCTGGTAAGAGCTGCCCCTGGATGAGTGGGAGGGGCAGCGGGGCATCTGGAGGGAGGGAGCTCAGCAGGAGCCTTTTCTCCATCTCCTCTCCACCCCTAGTTGTGCCCCTCTCCAGGTTGACAGGTACCTCCCAGAGTCCTTCACAGCTCCAGGAGGCAGGCTGGGTGGGGGTCAGCACCCCCACTAGGGCTGCCCCCTACATGGCCCAGCACACCCCCAGCCCCAGGGGCCTGGCCTGGGAGGCACCTTTTCCTTCAGGGCAGCTCCCAGGCTTCCAGACATGAGCTCATCAGGCCGCTGATGCCAGGAAGGGAGGGACTGGGGGAAGCAGGCAGGGCTGCCCAGATCGGGGCACCATGCCCCTCCCTGGGAAGTGGAGGGGGCACTGTCAACAGGACCTATAGGCTCTGCCCCATTGTACCGAGGAGGCAGGTGCCAGATATGCCAACTGAGGGTCAGCGGGCCAGCTGCCTGGGCTGTAGTGCCAGGCTGACCTCTGCTACCCGCTGCCTTGCTAAGTGCCCTCCAGGGACCTCGGTGTCCCTGGCTAGCCTTGGGGTGGGATTGGTGCTTAGGAACCGGGGTTACAGTAGTAAACAGGACAGACAGGAGCTTCAAGGAGCTTGCATTTTAATTTAGGGGATAAGACAAGAGAAAAAGAAAGCAAATACATCAGCAAGATAATTTCAGATAGGTGGAAGTAGCCTGGGAAAAAAAGCCGCACTAAGGAGCTTTGGATGGGTGGTAGGGGAAGGCTTCCAGAGGTGACAGTGCAGGTCTGGATATCATTTGAAGGGTGAGCAAGGCTTCCTGGAGGAGGCATGTCTGGAACTGGGACCCAAAAGAAGGGAGGGATTCACTTGGGAGGAACACGTTCCAGAGGATGGTAAGTGGTCTAAACTTGGGCTGAGGTGGGTGGGCATTGGCTGTAGATCGCATCCCTGACTCCCAGGCTGTGAACTGCAGATCTCTGCCTAAGCTCTGGTCAGGGGCTGGCTGAGCCTGCCGGGCAGGAGGCTGTGCTTGCCAGACCAGTGTGTGTGTACACAGGCCTTTGTGCGCTGTCCCTGGGCACTGGGGCGCCATCGCTGCTCATTGTGGCCAGAGGAGGAGTCAACATAGGAACAGCCCCCAGGCCCTGTAATTCCAGAGGCTTACAAAAAACCCTCTCTCTGGAATGAAATCGTTACCAACTGGCTGCTGCCTGGAATTCCACAGCCCTAGCTTCATCCTTTCCACTTGGAGGGGGGCTGGCGTAAGACCGCCCTGACCCTGCCCTGCTCTGCCCTGTCTACCCAGCCTCCCAGGGCGCTGCAGGTGGAGCGAGGGTCTATCCACTCCCGTGTGAGCTAATGTACCGATGCTGGGTTGGAGCCCCAGGCTCCACTCCTGGCCAGCTGGGAGGTCTTAAGCACGTTATGTCAGCTCTCTGGACTTTTGTTTCCTCATCTATAAAATAGAGACAATAATAGGCCCTTGTACTGTTGTTAGGAGAATGAAACGAGTTGATGATAAATGCTTTAAAAATGAGCTGCTACTTATTAATAGTATTATCATGTTGATCTCTATGAAAATAGCAAGCCTTTGAGAAGATGGAGTCTTGCCCAAGACTCATCGGATCTCAGTGTAAATCGCCTTTTGGTGTCTGGCCAGGAACAGGTTTCGATGGTGCGAGGGTGAGCACAAGCCGTGGGAGAGAGTCTGGACCGAGTTTCAGGGATGGCTTGCTGGCTGGTGGTCATTGGCAAGCCATTTGCTTCCTGTGGGTCTCAGGCTTCAGTTCTGAGCTGCTGTGGACAGTAGGATCCAAGGGGCTCACGGGTGTGAAAGAGCTCAGTAGATACTGAAAACCTGTGGTGTCAAAGGTCAAGGAGGGGACTCTGGATGAGCCCATGGCCATGATAGTGGGCTGAACTGAAATCCTGGCTCCGAATCCTCTAGAAGAAAATGTCTTGGAAACTAAGGGTGCACCATAGATAAAAGCCACAGTTTTTTTTTTTAAATAGTTTGTTACCTTACTGTGTACCCTGAGTGTTCTAAGTTCTTCACATGTCAGCAACTCCATGAGGTGAATACTGTTAGTATCATCATTATACAGATGGGAAACTGAGGCACAGAGGTTGGATAAGTGAGCTCCCAAGGTCACACAGCTGATAAGTGGCCAGATGCAAATCCAGGCAGACTGGTTCAAAAACTGCCAGCTTCACCACTGTGCAGCTCAGTCCCTCCTGCTCTAGACGGAGCGCCAAAGGCTCAAAGAGGCTAAGCTACCTGCCCGAGCATTGCTCTTTGGTCCTCGTCATCTTTAACACTGAAGTCCTGGGAAGAGGAACCTCGCTTGGTCTGGGGTCCAGGGCTCTGGGGTTGGCGTTTGAACCTGTTCAGCCTCTGTTCGTCCCTTCACCTCTTTCCCTGGGAGTTGGACAGCGAGGATTAAGTGTACCCTGTGGGCACAGGAGGCACAGCCAGGGCCTGATGAGTGAGCATGGTTCGCGTTGTGGACTTGAGTGGGTGCCAAGAGCCTGACTCGGAATACTCCCATGCAGTTTGGTGAACCCCATCACTGTACAGATACAGGAAACTGAGGCCACAGAACCCACGGACCGGCCCAAAGTCACACAGAGAGGAGAGAGCCCTTCATCCCTGGGTCTCCTGTTCTGCCTTTTGGGCTCCATGGAGAGATGGGGCTTGGGTTGCTTTTCCATCAATCCCCAAGGTGGCCCTGGTCCCAACCAGGACAGGATTCCTGATATAAGGCCCCTTAGGAGGACACATGGGGTTGGGGGTAGGGAGGGTACTGATAAAAAATAGACTGTCACGCGCACTGGGAACAAGCCTGCCACTCCCTAGCCTGAGCCAGCTGGCTCCCCCTTGCCCAGCTGCCAGGCCCCACTCAGGTCTCCTGCTGGGGGCCTGCCCGCCTCACCCTGGCTCTAGGCCCGAGGCTGAATGCTCCCAGGCCACCCTCTCCTCTCTTCCTCCACCCTGCCCAGCCTCCACAGATGGTACTCTCACTGAGCTTGGGTGGGCCTGAAGCTAAGCTGTTGGTTTTAAGCTGTGCCAGGAAGGCCTGGTGTCACCACACACACTGGCTGTGTGGTCTTGGATCAGGCCCTGACCCCCTTTGGGCCTCAAGCATTAATAGAAGGATAATATCAGCGAAAGCTCTTTATAATTTTTTTTTGGGGGGGTACTGGGGTTTGACCCCCAGGGCATTCTACCTCTGAGCTATACCCCCAGCCCTATTTTATTTTGAAACAAGGTCTCCCTAGGTTGATGAGAGTCTCAGTACTTGCTGAGGCTGGCCTGGGACCTGTGATCCTCCTGTCTCAGCCTCCCAAGTACTGTGATTACAGACGTGCGCCACCATGCCCGGCTCCAGCTTCCTTCTCCCATTTATACCTGACAAACAGAGCTGCAGGTCCTACTTAAACAGGTGACATGGGCTGCGAAGGCCACCCAGCTAAGGAGTAGCCGAGCAGAGGCCGGGACCCAGATCATCGTGACAGTCCCAGTCCAGTCCAGCTTGTTTAGGTCGAGCGAGGTCACGTGGAGCCGCAGAGATGGGAGGCCAGGCAGGACTGCTGTGAGCAGTGCTTTATCCTCCCATCTTTCTCTCAGCAACTGCTGAGCCCCCGCTCTGGCCTAGGCACGGGGGCAGGGACACAGCAAGGTCCCTGCCCTGCGGGGGACGAGTAGACTGACATGAAAACAAACACCAATGGAATTGCAGACAGGAGAGGCAGAGGAGGCGTGCAGGGAGGGGACTGTGACCTCTGAGCGCAGAGAAAACTCCTGGAGACCTGAAAGATGAGGAGTATGGTCAGAAGGGCGCAGCGAGGGGGTGAGGGGAGAAAGTGCTCTAGGCAAAAGGAGCAGGGGTACAAAGGCCCCAAGGCGAGAAAGTGCTTGGCGCCTCACCTGAGCATTTGAAGGAGGCCGGCATGGCTGGGCGGAGGAGGGAGAGCCACCGGAAGGGAGCTGCAGTGTGGGGTTGCAGAACATGGGGCCTGCAGCCCAGGAGGCTTGAGGCAAATGCTGGGAGGGGGAGCCTGCCTGGCACAGGTCTGGAGGCTGGTGTGGCCTCCTTTCTCTTCTTCTTTCTCTTGGATGCGTATCCTGACCGCCCTGCCCACTCCAGGCGCTTCGGGTGACTGCACGCAGAGCACGTCCTCTGCCCAGGCTAGCGTGCACCCTGCCTTCGTGGAGGGCCTTGGTGGTCCAGCAGCCTCGGTTGCAAGTTGCTCAAGTGTGTTCTTGGGCAGGTGGCTGTGGTCACTGAAAGCCCTGGGACGGCTGCTCAGGCGCTTGTGTCCTGAGCCCAGCTCTGCTGCGTGCTCTCGGGCACATCTCTTTTTCTCTTTGGGCCTCAGTTTTTCTAGTACGATAGGAAATACTCCGGTTTTTCTGTATTCAGAATGTGGCCCATGGGTACAGTGCCAGTATCCCCTGGAAGTTTGTTGGAAATGCAGAACCTCAGGTCCCACCCCAGACTTCCTGAACCACAATGTGCAGTTTAACAACACCCCTGGATAATTCCTGCTTGCTTCAAAGTATGAAAAGTATGGTTCTAGTCAGTCATTCTTAAACCTTAAAAAAATATGAAGGCCAGGCGTGGTGGCGCATGCTTGTAATCCCAGTACTTTGGGAGGTAGAGACCGGAGGATCTGGGTTCGCAGCCAGCCTCAGCTCGCTCTCTCTCTCTCTCTACTTAGTGAGGCCCTCCGCAACTTCGTGAGACCCGGTTTCAAAATAAAGTATAAAAATAGGGCTGGGGGTGTAGCACGGAGGTAGAACGCCCCTGGGTTCAATCCCCGGTACTGCAAAAAAAAAAAAATATGATCAAAACCTATAGAATCTTCTTTTCTCTCTCCAAAGTTTTACATATGAAACACATAAGAAGGACCTACCCAGTCTTTATTTGTCCCATGAGTGAGGAGGGGACGTGATCAGGAGCAAGTTAGAGGCACAGGCGGTTTTAGGATGGGCAGCAGAGGGAGGAGGAAAAGGCCGACAGATTGGCAGAAGGACATCTTCTCATCCTCTCTGTCCCTAGAGAACTCTTGACTGGGTGACCTCTAAGAGGCTTCTTGGCTCTGACCTCCAGGCCCTCTGCTTTACGAGTTTGGAAAGGTGGGCTTGCAGGGAGGCCACCTGACAGTCCACAGCCCAGTGACACCTTTCCTGCTTGTCCCCATCTTGGTGACCTGCCCTGTTCCCTTTAGAGTCTCTGAAAGGTAGCTGGTGCTATTCTTAGCGTGTCAGGGCAGCGAGAAGAGAACATCCTAGTGCATTATTTATGCCTCTGAGTCAACGGATTGCATTCAGGACTCCCGGGGCACGGCCCTCACCGTGTAGCCTTCGTCACCGCTGTGGCAGGCATGTGGCAGACTGTGTTCCCAGGACCCCATGAACCAGTCTTTCTGGCCTTGGCCATCCCTGCTCTCAGGGAAATGGGTCCTAAAATACAGTGGCCAGCCGGGACTAGGAGAAGGCTGCTTCAGTGAAATAATTGTATTTCTTCATTCATTCAGCACGTGTTTATTGAGCACGTGTTACACGCAGTAGATGTGGGTGCTCTGATGAATGAAACAAGGTTCTTGGCTTCCAGAAGCTCACACGTTAGCCAGAGTCAGCGTGCTCCACCATCGCCACGGCGTAGGTGCCAGGCCTGACGCCGGGTGCTTTGCGCATGCGTGAGCTGATCTGTGCAACCACCCACCGAGGCAGGAATTAGGAGACCCTTTTATAGAGGAGGAAACTGAGGCTCCACATATACAAGGCTTACTGAAGGTCACCGTGGCTTGCAACTGGATTGAACTCAGATGCTGGGACAAAACTTTTTTTTTGCAGTTCTGGGGATAGAACCCAGGGGCATTCTACCTCCGAGCTACACCCCCAGCCCTATTTTTTATTCTTTATTTGGAAACAGGGTCTCACTAAGTTGTGGAGGGCTTCACTAAGTAGCAGAGGCTGGCTGCGAACCTGCGATCCTCCAGTCTCAGCCTCCCAAGTACTGGGATTACAAGCATGCACTACCACACCCGGCTTAAAACAACTATTTTAGATCAAAGCGTGGTGTGTATCATGTGTATCGTGGGAACCCCTGCACTATCCAGTGATAGGGACCTTATGCTGGAAGGAAATTAACTGGTTGGTTCTTCGTGAACCCAGAGTTGCGCAGGAAGTCGCATATATCCAGAGTTCTCAGGAACCTGGAATGGGAAGTCAGCTGTGCTGTAGGCTGAAAGTTGAAATCTTGTGGAATGAGTGGGATAGGGCCCCCAGGTGGCACGAGAGGCTGGGAGATAAAGACCTGTGTGCTGGGTGTCCTGGGCAGGTTCCTGGGCTTTTCTCTGCCCCATTTACTAGTCTGTAAAATGGTCTAACAATCCCCACTGTGCCTCTAGTTCTTTTTTTTTTTTTTTTGCGGTACCGGGGATTGAACCCAGAGGCATTCTACTTCCGTGCTACATCCCCAGCCCTATTTTTTTATTCTTTATTTTGAAACAGGGTCTCGCTAAGTTGCGGAGGGCCTCACTAAGTAGCTGAGGCTGGCCGCAAACCTGGATCCGCCCGACTCAGCCTCCCAAGTACTGGGATTACAAGCGTGCGCCACCACGCCTGGCTTAGTTCTTTTCTTTTTTTCTTTGGTGCTGGTGATGAACTTAGGGATGTTCTACCTCTGAGCTACACCCCCAGCCCTTGTTATTTTATATATATATATATATTTTATGGTACTGGTGATGGAACCCAGGGGCATTCTACCTCCAAGCTTCACCTCCAGCCCTATTTTGTTATTTTGAACCAGGGTCTCGCTAGGTTGCAGAGGGCCTCACTAAATTGCTGAGGCTGGCCGCAAACCTGCGATCCTCCTGTCTCAGCCTCCCAAGTACTGGGATTACAAGCATGCACCACCACGCTCAGCCTTATATTTTATTTTGAAAAGTTGCTGAGGCTGGCATCAAACCTCTGATCCTCCTGTCTCAGCCTCCCAAGTACTGGGATTACAGACATGTGCTACTGCACCGGGCTTGCCTCTATTTTTGATGGAGGAAGAATGCTAGGAAAACTACAGAAGTGTTGTGTATATCAAAGGATGACATATAATTACTGTGTGTAATTATGTGTATAAACATATTTGATTACATGTATTTTTTAACATTATGGAGTCCAACTAGATGCCAGACCACATTCTAGGCATTTTTCTGTGTTCACTTAGAAACTTATTTATAAAATCATGGCTCTAGAGGCCCGGTGGGTCCCCAACCTGGATGTGCATCAGAACTCCTCAGAGAGCCTGTGTGTATTCTGTGGTCCCAAGTGTCTGGGGGATTTGCACGTTGAACACATCATCAGAGGGATTCTTTTTTTTTTTTTTTTTTTTGCGGTACCGGGGATTGAACCCAGGGACGTTCTACCTCCGCGCTACGCCCCCGGCCCTATTTTTTTTTTATACTTTATTTTGAAACCGGGTCTCAC
>PVJS01010335.1:0-48289 GCA_004027185.1 Glis glis | reverse complement strand
AGGCGGAGGACCCGGGGCCCATCTGCGGGTAGGTTGTTCCCTGGCTGGGCTGTTATCCCGGGAGGACCCGAGCTCCGCGGCTGAGCGCGGGACCGGGCTGCACCCTGCGCTCTCCCCGGAGACCCGGGCGCTGCGCGGGGAGCGAGCGTGCTCTGGGGCCGCGCCCGGGCTGCCGGTGCGCTCCGAGGCGGGGAGATCCCGGGCGAGCGAGCGCTGGCGCTGAGACCCCGGCACAAGCCCGGGACCTGGGGCGTCCCCCGTCCAGCTGCCGTGAGCGCCTGGGCCCGTCCCAACAGGTGCGGGGCCGAGCCGCTGGGACCTGGGCAGCGACACTGGGCTGTGCCTTGCTGCTCTCCCCCAGTGCCATAGCCGGGCCCTCGCTTAGGAGCTCCTGGCAGTTTGGGGGGTATTTGTCTAAGTTCTAGTCGCCTTCATCCTTTTTTTCATTCTCTCTTCCCTTCCTGTGCACACTTAGGTTGTTTTCTTCTGCCTCTTGGCTGGTTTTCTCGTGTGTTTGTGTGTGGATGGGGTGCCGATTGTTTTTGCTGCCGGTTCTGTAAACTCTAAGGTCTGACTTAGGGACGAAGGAACAAGTCATGTGCTCCCCACTGACTCCCATTCCTCAGTTCTTTCATTCCTGGGTTCATCTCGGTTCACTTAGGAGACGCCGAGTCGCCTTGCTTTTTGTCTGAGCTCAGGTGAGTTGCTTTGGGACACCTGTGCTGGCGATGCTAACGTGAGCTGGGGGTGCCTGGAAGCCTCGTGGGCAGACTGCTTGAGGGAGGATCCTCTTTCGGGGAGAGTCAAGGAAACAACTGTACAAGAGGAAAGGGCAAAACGGGGGAGCTGGTGTGTGTGTGTGTGTGTGTGTGTGTGTGTGTGTGTGTGCGATTTGACTATTGCTTCCCATTTTATCCCAACCAAATTGGCGCAGTTCAGCAAAACAACGTAGCTAAGTCCTCTGACAGTGCAGAGGGCGGCACAAGCATGGTAAGCCGCGTGAGGAGGGCGTCTAGGCAGCAGTTGCCTCTTTTGAATGTAGATGTGTCGTCTTCGCAGATGAATTCGGTGGATATGGTGTGTATTGATGAATATGTACTCATATTTGTGTATGTATGTTTGGGCGACCTCGTCTCCAAGGAGTCCTTCGTCAGCAGCACCATGTGATGACGGTCAGGAACTGCTGATGTGCCTAGATCTATATTTAGCCCTGATGATCTCTCATGGCTCAGGAGGGTCTCCAAACTGGGTGCATAAAGGGGAAGAGTCCAGGGATCAGGGAGTCGCCCTCTTGAATGATGTCTGGCACAGTCAGACTCAGATAGGGTGAATGATTATTCTTTCCTCCAGAGCACAGTAGCTGGAGCTTGGCATATGATGACTGTGCCTTAATTTAAACATAGTTGGACTATGGTGGCGGGTCTGTGCTAAGAAACAGGGAGGCTTAAAATGAAGCAGTGTATATACCTGATTGGAGATTGGGGAGGAAATAACTGGTCAAATGAGGTTTAGAGCAAATGTTGACTTTAAAAAAAAAGAATAAAAATGTTTAGCTGTTGAGATTTTCATAGCAATAGATAAATAAACAAATAAAATAAGAAAGGCAGCTAATTAAATCTTATCATTAATGCTGGTTGTATCTGAGGGGAATGTTTGACCCAGTGAGGGACCCAGGGCACTTTTGACAGAAGTCAGGCTTCACAAGCAATGCTCTATTATTCATTTTAAGCAGATTTTCTGGTGAGGATGAAGATATCAGCCACTGATTTGCAAATTTCTTGTGGGCATTCTTCCCCTGCATGTTGGTTAATCCTTTGTTTTCCTAGAGGTGGCAACATTTCTGGCTCCTAAAGCAGACTGGCCTTGCACTTCACAGTTGTCTGATGGAGTACCCCAGTTCTTAGAATTTATTTCTCCCGTGGTGCATTTTCAATTTTGTTCCCTCTTAGGTGCTCCACTAGACATTTTATCTGGTACTACCACACCTGATACCTGGGGATCAGGGGATCATAGTATCTTTAGAGAAGAGAATCACCAGAAAGTATTTGCATTTGTTGTCTTCTTTTTCTCTCAGCGTATCACCTAATGCATTCTTAAATATGTATAGCTAAATATTTCAAAATATTTATTATGTATCATAGCAATGCATCGTTCTTATACTATCACTAACTTTTCATTTTTATTATCTAGAATTAACTACCAGCTAATAAAGTAGAAAAGACCAAATAAAACCAATTTAATACTACCCAGCTAGGGAAAGAAATGGTAAGAAAATCAAGGAGGGACCCTGGGAGGGAGTGCCCATGCATGATAGGTGGGATCCCTGGTATGGCCCAGGAAGCCAAGGATCAGCTTTTCTAATCCCCCAGGGCTACCTGGAAGAATTTGGGGAGGAACATGGGAATAACCTCAAGGAGAGCCCTGTCTTGGGAGGAGATGGAGAAAGGAGGGTAGTCTGCCTTGTTTGGGAGAAGAATCAGGAATCCTTTGCAACAAGATGGAGAATCTTTAATTCTTATGCCACAAATAATAAGTGGAAAAGTTTTTATAACATTATGTGAAGTCTTAAAGAGGCAAATTGTATTGTTGAAAATGCTGTTTAAGATTTGTGGCATTTTTTTGTTGTTAGTGGTTATAGTTAGGTACTCTCCATTCCTTTTACTTTCCTAGAACTATGGTTATCTTTGTGTTGTTGTTGTTCTCCATTTAAATACACAAAAATTAGATTTGTATAAGCATTGATTATTCTCAAAGGGCAGTTGTTGTAGCCTTAGTCCTGTGGGCAGATTTCTGCCTTGGGAATAAGGAGACAGATTCTGGTGTATCTGGATCCCTAACAACAAGGGTATCCTGCAAGATGGACATGGGGAATTAATTGAGCTAGATGATTTATGGGTCCCTTTCATCTCTGACATAACTGCTTTATTTTGTTGCATTGTCTGTTCACACATTTGCACCCTTTGTTAGGGTGGACCAATGAAGGATGAAGTGATGTGCTGTTAGATGTTCATTTACTTTCTGGATACATGGAAATGAAGAGAGGAGAGAGAAATTATTTTTTTCTTGGATGAGTTTATATAGAAATTTAATATTTTCTTGAGTTGCTTTTGTTTTTATCCTACAAGTGTGAATATTAAAAATGACTATCAATAAGATGGAGTAAGAAAATTTTGGAGTCAGTGCTACTATCTACTAAATTTTTAATTTTTCTTTTGATTAATCATTTTTCTTAGGTTTATATATTATTTCCTCTTAAGGTATATGTGTATATACACATACATTCAGTTGATTCAAATTTTATTAGGAAACCCTGGTATGAAAATTAGTTTAATACAGAGAAAGTAAAAATTAGCCTCATAGGAAAGGAAAACAGACTATCAATATCTTTCTGTTTAGCTAACAGAGATGAATGGAAGGGGAGGAATAAACATAGTTTTTAGGAACTTGCAGCCAAAAATAAAATTATCCCAGTAACCATGTCACATAATAAAATATAGAGAAAATCTTACTTTTTACAAATGTCCTCACTAAATGTCAGATCATTTCCCTGCTGAAAGGAACTGGGAGTTGAACAATAAAATCTTTTAAAGTGCTCCCCATGTGATATTCTATGATTTATCTTGAGATCTAGCATGTATAAATGATGATTCATACACTCATATCTGTACTGGTCAGGGTTCAGATTTATCCCCATGGGGACACTTGAACTTAAGTTTATTTAAATTTAAAAAATTAAAAGTAGTTTCTCTGTTGCATTATCCCCTTTTTAAGTGCTCAGTAGTCACTGTGGCTAGTTGCAATTGTACTGCACAGTGCAGAAGAGGGACATTTCTAGAATCCCAGCCCTTTTGACATCACTTGATTAGATAATGATGATTTTGATTATCCAGAAAATCACTTTTATTCTTCTGGGAAAATGAAATAATTAATTCTCATCGTAGAGTGCCATCTAAGATATCAGGAAATGTAACCCACTGGCTTTCTCTGCCATTTGTGTCTTCACTTGAACAATATGAGCAATGCTACTTTCCTGAGTTCAACGATACGCCAAGATCATAAGCACCAGTTTCATAATATTTTTCCCCCAGAAGTCAGCTGCCCTTCTTTTGCTCTTCTAAATCACCATGTTCTGCTGGGGGGGGGGGGGCATCAACCTTTCAAAGACAAGACATAAGGAGCCATCTACTGTTAAGCCCAGGAACTGCAGGGAAGTTGAAGATGATAAAGGCAGTTAATGCTTAAAGAATGACAGCATGTTCTGGGTTCACTTCCCGCACAGTACAGCTTCATTGTGTAGGAAAGTTTTAAATGTCTTTCCAGGTCTATTTAGAGTTGCCATGAAATGTTATTTTGTGTCTTAATAAACTGCTAACAAATCCCCATGACAAAAAGATAACAAATCTTAACTGTTTTTCTTCCAGGGAAACCAAAGATAATAACTCTTTGAGTCAGAATTCCCTTCCTCCATCAATTAGGTATTAGTGAAGAATTTTTTTAAATGGAATATAGGACAGATCAAGCAAGATGCAAAAGCAGTGTTTGTATGGTCACCTGTAACTCAGATCGGGAAATAATACACTATTTCATTGTGGAGAGAAATAGGACCTTCCTTTATCCAAAATGCTGATATTTTTCTCTTTTAACTGAGAAATCTACTAAGCATTTGGGACTCACTTCCAAAAAATGCACTTATCTTGGAGTTATGTACTTTCTGTTTGCATGCCAGAGACGTGAGGTGATTCTGAGTTGTCTACTCTGCTGTTTGCTCTCTCTACACAGCACCTCTTTTTCTCAAGGAGGTTAGCAGAGGTGAAGCATTTCAACAGTTTCCATGGATGCTCTTGGAAATCTCTGCTTTTAGGATTTCTCCTGACTGGGGAAAGAAATGAGAAGATAATATTCTGGATGTTTTCAATTTCAAAGTAAGCTATGTTTTAGTGTCAGAAGCTTGGTGTTGACCTTTCTCCTTGACTCAAGTGTACAGTTGGATACACCCTATGAGCATGCAGTCAGTCTTTGTATTCTCAGATGTAGCATTGCTCAAAGGAGGCTAAAAGTACTTGGGATACCAGCTGGAGAAATATATGAACTCTTTCCAGTTCAGATTGCTGCAACTTCAAATGAAAAAAAGAAATGGGTTGTTGACAGTGAATCTCACCAAGGTGCAAAGTTCTTTTGGAATCTAGATGGGAATTGGGGAACCTGTAATCCCAGAACATTAAACTAAACCTCTCCCCACTAAACAAATATGCTTTCAAAGTTCAGCTGTGATAAGGCCTTTTTCTAATTTAAGTGTTTTGTGTGTTTTTTTTTTAATTGGGACACATCCAACATTTGACCAGATGCTAAAATACTGTAGTCAACATAAAGGGATTTGATTTATTAAATATTGTACTCTATGTTGAAATAGAGTTGGGGAAAAATCAACTTCTTTGACTCCTACATTTTCTATCTTATTCTCTTGAGTGTAAAGGAAATGCTAACATGACATTCAGGTAGAGATTTACAAAGCACCTCTAACAGTTGTTGAAGGATAGCTTTTGATTTGATTCCCACCCCCATACTTTCCTCAATCGCTTTTCCAATTTGAATTGTCACCTGAAACTACCTTATCCTGGTGCACCTGCTTCATCATAAATAACATTGTGCAAAAAAGCAGTCACTAATTCAAACGCAGTCTGCTGTTTAGAAAAGGCAGCTTTTCATCTGGCTCTTTAGTTGATTTGAAACCATTAGGCATGCCTCTCAAATCCATTCATCCCGTAAGTCACCCGGAGCTTGCTTCCTTGCTGCTGGATCAATGTCACTCTAAACTTTTTCAGGGTCCTTGGAAGAACATGATCTGTCTTTGTGACCAAATTAGCAGCCTCTGTAAAATGTCGTGTCTGTCAACCAACTTTTCAGCTTACCAAATTAATTTTAAGAAAGAATGTTCATCTTGTCTACCTGGATTAGGTATATCTTTACCATTGGAACTTTCTTATTGGGAAGTCTTTGAGCATAACCTGTAGTCTACACTAACTTTGGTGACACTAACCTTTATTTTAGTCCAGTTTATTGTTTTAAAAATAAAAATCTGCTTCCTACTGTATTGCTACACCTCCTTCCACCTCAAAGTGCTGCCTGAATTTAGGGGGAGAAAGAAAGTATATTTCAGGAGTTTTATCCAAACCAAAAGAATTATTCTTTTATTCTTTTTAACTCAGTTTGTTTGGTACAACCTAAAAAAAAAAAAAACAAAACAAGTATTCCTTGATTTCTAAGGTGCTGGTCTTGATTGTGTCAAGCCAAGGTTCCCTTCAGATCCGTCATGTTCTGCTTTGGGGTAGAGAACTGATACCTATGTCCTAGCCATGCCAGCACATGGACCTCTTAGCTCCCTTAAATACATGCAGACTTGGTATATTTCTGCGGGGACTGGAGGAGAGGTTTGTGGTCATCTACTCCTAGATGAGCAGAATACATTTTGAATTGTGAGAAACTGACTTACAAATGGAACTCTGTAAGGTTTCAAGTCTGCATTAAGTATTAATGATAGTGACTAGAGTAAAGTCAGTAGGTTTTTCATGTGTCTCTACAAATTTCTTTTTCCAAGGAAGTTTATTACTTTGAAGTTTGATTGAACAGTAAATGAAGCCAATATTTTTGTTGCTTTGTCTCATTCTAATTTTGGAAAACAGTCAGTACTTCCTAAATAAGATTTTTGGTAAGCAGGTTGGCATTGAGAGACTTATTGGGCCGGGTAGAATTTGTGCTGAAGAAGAATGATGGACAGTGGAGACGCTGGGTTTGATATTGTGCTGGAAAGTGTAACGGTGAGTCAATAGAGAGCTTATGGGTCCCAGAGACAGAAAATATTAGTTGTAAGAGCAAAAAGAAGTTCGCTACAGATAAGGAAGGCATCAGAAAGAACTACACTAAGATTAAAAAAAAAAAAACACAAAACGAATGGAAGCCAAAGATTAAGAGCAACTTCACACTAACCCTTTTCCCCCTAGAGAAATCATTAGCAAGTGATTCCTGGAGTTAGTAATGCCCAAGGATGAATACTTTTCTAGATTCTTATGTCCAATACTTAGAGAATGGATTTATTTTCTTATCAAGAACTAAGTCAGTATTTCGTTTTCTGGGCCTCACTTTTCAATTCCAGTGCTGAAGCAGGTAGATCTAAAGATGTGGACATCACACCTAAGTAATACTGTACCAGTAGTAGCTCGATGTGGGTAACAAGAAGGAAGGTGTTTGAGAGCGAACAAACTGCGATATTTATGTTATTAGGTATTTAAAATTAAGTTTCACAAACAATGCTTTCTGTACCATTATACGGGTGTTTTCTCATGTTTATCTATTACACAGGTAGTTAATCCTTCATAAGACAGCTAGACTGGCCACTTGTTAGAGATTTTCCACAAATAAGTGATAAATACTATAACCCATGATCTTTCCCAGGCTCATTGTCTCATTAAGTTCTTTTTTTTTTTTTTGCTGGAAATCAGGTAAATATAAGCAAATATTACTGTATTTCATTGAGTCCAAGATGCCATACACTGTAAGATGCTCTGTTATTTAACATATTGCTGAAAAACCTGTCAGTTAAACATGTTATCATTTGACTATTTATATCCATCCTATTTTAAAGATACTAAAATATCTTTTAAAATGCATGTTAAAGTCTCTGAAACCTTTCTCTAGATGGGACTGTGCTTTGATTGCAAAGGTCAGTAGCTTAAGTACTGCTGTTGACAGTGTGACTTTTTAATAAGAGTAATTGATGGTATTAATACATCTTTGGAGCAAGGATTTATGTAGAACATGTGAAACATATAAATTATTCTAATAGCCTACAATTTGGGACAGACTGACAGGCTTTTCATTTTATGATTAAACATTAGGAGTTCAAAGAAGACCATTTGCAGTATAACATGAGTTGTGTCGTAAATTTTGTACCTGGACTCTGAAGACCTAGTTTTGAAACCTTACCTTGTCTGTCTCTTAATGTGTAACCCAAGCAAGTTACAGTCATTTTTCTGAGTCTCAGCTTTTTATGCAGTCAAGAAAGGATGAGGAAGCTTGCCAGATAGGGAGAGTGTAGAATCCTGAAAGGCATTTGTAGTCAGTAAACTATCACACCAATAAAAGCCATGAAATTCTCAGAGCCTACCACACTATGGATCTCCAGAGAGACATCTTGCAAGGGCGGGGGGGAGATTCAGAGAAATGAATGTCTGGGGAATGTGGAGACCTTTTCTAGCATATGAGATCCCATAGTGAGAAGAACGTACAACGAATGAAAGAAGAAGGGGTTACGGAATTGAAAAGAAAAGATGCTGTCGTGAGTATACAGCAAGGTAGAAAACTTTGTCCTTTGTGTGTAAATAAGGTGCTCTGGTATCTTGAGTGACTTGTGTCTTAGTAGTTGCTTGTTGCTGTGGGCAAGTTCAACAGTCAAGGTGGCTCATGGGGAAAAAAACATAACTGGTCAGCAACATATCTTTGAGCTAATTTGAAGGCAGAAAATGGCCTGTGACATTCTCCTCTTGATTGTTAAGTATAATAAACTGTAATTCCAATTAATTTACATTGGTCTGATTTCCAACACTATTTGCACTATTTTCTTTTGGTGCCTTGTTGGGGGGAGTTTTCTGAGTTGACAATTTGTGCCTCCTCAAAGAAATCTGTGAGTTCTACATTCCCGTAGAACAATACAAAAGCCTTTTGCCATAACTCTAATAATAATATTCTAAGAACTTTGTTATAAAGAAAACCGGTAGTTTAAAAAAAATAATTTAGAATTTTGGAAGGGGTAAGCAAAACTGAAAATAACAGATGGAAAAACATACCTGAGTAGGGGTTACTTTGTGAAGATTTCACAGTTTTTAAGTGCCAGAATTGGGACTTCATTAAATCTCAGATCTTACCTAAATCTGAGTTCTTGTCCACTCCACAGGAATACATCATTAAGTACAAATACTGGGTGGCTTTTGGTGCTCATCCTTTAAAAGAAAATTCAGCGGCCCATGAGTACTATCTTGTAGGTTAGTCTTCGCTCCTAAAAGCCCAGCCAGCAGGGGTGCCTGATGCAAGGGTCTCCATCCCATTCACTTTGTGCTGAGCCACATGGCTATGTTATGTTAGCCTGGCCACCCCAGTTCATCTCCCCAGGCCTCAGTTTACACATTTTTAGAAAAAGAAGTTTGGACCTGACTGGGTTGACACATGAGCTTTGGTTTGGTCCATGGACATCTTGCAGTCATCGCTGATCACTTAGGACACACATTCTTCTGTGAGTTATAGCCTCCAAGTCCCCCTCACTCATCCTCAGGCCCCTAGGCAACCACTTCTAATTGATTACAGTTGCAAAATGAAGTGAAATCTATTTTCTGTATCCTGGACCAGATGATTTCTATGGTCCCTTTGAATGTTTATCATTTTCTGATTTTCTGGCATTCCCAAGTCCTGGCCACCCATCTCTCCCAAGTACTTTATTAGATCGGTTTCAATAACAACAAGTAAGTGAAGCTATCAAGGAAATTTCATGGCAGTAAAAAAATTCCAACTTCACAGGAGTTTTCCTCATCCTGTATGTGAAGGACACTGTGTGGTTATAATCATGGGAAGCTTTTTTAAGCCACAGGTAACGAAATCCAAGATTCCCTCAAAGTTATAGAGCAACTTTGGGGTATGCCTCTTACCTCAGGTCCTGGCCTCTCAGTTTGAGGCTATTTCGAGTTTGTCTGGACAAGGGTGGATTGATTCTTTTTCTTCCCACCATCAATGATCTATTTGTAACACACTACACATGAATTGTACTCATGAAAATTAGCAGTTTGAACAAGGAAGAAATATATACTGATGATTGTCTTGTAAAATGTTAACATCGAGTTATTTATTTAACCACAGTTCCTAACCACAGTTAGGAAGTCTTTGACCAGTGAATAGGGTGTGTGGACTGTTTGTGCTAACATTACATCCCATAGTCCCTGGTCCCTGGTCCTTTGGCTGTTATGACCATGTCCTACCTAAGCTAGAGGCATGGCAACGGTGACCCTGGCAGTGACAAGTCCCCCTAGAAAGAGCGACTCTCAATCATCACTTTCTCCTATTTATGGCTTTTCCTTTTTTTTTTTTTTTTCTTTTCGTGGATCCTTTAAATTCTCCTTCAGTACCGGTTTACAGATGGTGTAGAGTGGACAAACATGAAGCCTTTTTTCTATTTATTTTTCCTGATGCTTTTTTTTTCCCCTAAATGCTGTTTTCACCTGCCAGGTTGGCATCCTAGTGGATGTTTTATCCTAACATTTCCACCCCTGGCCACCTCCTGCCCAGGCATGCACACTTGTGATGCTCTGGGCCCAGCTAGCTGTGGCTGGAACAGATGCATGGCCTGATGGATGGGACTCCTCAGACAGAGTCCTGCACCCCACTCCATTCGGATGCAAATGCCTTTTGGCATCTTGAAAAGAAGGATTAACCCAGGTTGTGTCCTCCTGCAGCCCCCACACGCCCTGTCCCTGTCAGTCCAAGGCCTGGAGTTTGGCTTCCCCTCATTGTTTGCTTTCTGAAGCCCCCAGTCTCAGCAGCTCTTGAATGCCTCCATTGTCCAGACGTGCTGCCAGAAACCCGAGTGTGTTTCAGGACCAGGCGCTGTGTCCCTAGGAATCCAAGTAATAACTTAATAGCCTCTGGCCTCTGCTGAGCACCCTCTGACAAGGGCTTTGTGAGTTACCGGGCACACAGATGGAGAGGAGCAACTTATCTCAAGACTGTCACAGTACTCCTTGTTCCCTGATCAGGTGTCTTCTCAGCCTGCATGTTTACTGAGAACTGAGACTTTATATACCCCCGCACCCTGAGGAGGGGTGAAATCAACAGCGTCTGATTGCTAGGGAGTTAGCATTAAGTCTCTTGAAGCAGGCAAACTTATAAACACCCCCCCCCACACACACACACACATTCACCTTTAATTCTAGGCCTCTTGCATAAGTTAGTCTTTTCAACTTCAGTTTTGGTTGTCTCCCAGTATGTCCAGTGCCAGTCAGATACCTCTCAAGTGTTAGGTAATTCTTCCCAGCCAAATGTGAAGGTGTACACATTTCCACCTTAAGAAAACACTTAGCAGGATAAAGCAGTCCCAGGTCAGCTCCCCTGACCCCCTTCACAAGCAGATGTGTAGGAGTAATATCCAAATATGACAGCCAGAAACTTGAATTTAAGTCTAGATCGGACCCTTTCATCTAAGTAATTTTATTGTGTTTGTTTAAATGAGATTGGTACTCAAAAACATGCATACCTGTTGTACTCAACGAATTCTTGATGGGTTCTGATAGTGTGTCAGAACCCAAACTATTTTTTTAATTGCCTCTTCCCTTGTTATTATTAAAGCTTCGTGCATATTAAAGCATCCTGTACTTTTCATATTGTGTGTTACTGACACCATGTTTTCTTCTTTCTTTTAGGAAAGCATGCCTCAGACCCCTCCCTTTTCAGCAATGTTTGACAGCAGTGGTTACAACCGGAACCTCTATCAGTCTGCAGAAGACAGCTGTGGAGGGCTGTATTACCATGACAACAACCTCCTCTCTGGGTCTCTGGAAGCACTTATCCAGCACTTAGTACCTAATGTGGATTACTATCCAGATGTAGGTATTCGTGTTCCTCTAAAACCCATCCTTGGTATTGAGCAGATATTATAATACAATATGCAAGGACCATACATACTGTAGAATTATATCTGGGTTGCTAAGAATATTTCTAATTAGAAATTGCATATTGATTATTGAATGCTTTGAGATCAAATTGAGCCTGGGTCTGGATTAGATTTTGGTATAATTTCCATATCAGTTTCCTTTCAGGTTAGGTACCACATTGTAGGCAGTCTGAAGTACCTGTAGTGTTGATTCATGCATTTACCTTGGTCTTTAAATAAAAATTCCAAAGGACATCAGATGCTCCCAGCCTGACATTTAATGCCTTTTTTATTTCCAAGACCATCACTGTGCTGAGAAAAGCGAATGTAGGTAAGGAAAGTACATGGAAGGAGAGATGCAATGATTTATAGATTAGACATCAGTTGATGTGTTTGCTTTTATTTTACCAAGAGAGTAGAGGGGAGGAAACTGAAATTCACAGTGTTGAGCATTTGCTCATGGTCTCACTCTTGGCATCAGTAGTCAAACACAGGTTCTCTTTCTGCACAAGTGATTTTCCTCCATCTCTTGCGCCACAGCTGTCTCTGTGGAGTTGAGTCTAGTAGGACAATGAGATTTACTAAACAGCTGGTTATTGATGGAGATTTTATGAAGATATCTAGAGACCACATTCATTTGGTTTTATAAATATAATAACAACCTTGGTGTGCTAAACATAGTTGGTGCTTGCCAGTGTAATTCACTATAATGTTTCTTACTGAGTTATCTCTCTGTGTGTGATTTGCTACATAGCATTTTCAACTATGTTGCCACACAGGGAAAACTTGTAATCAAAAGTAAAAAGAATCCCTTGTTCAGCCCTGTGAGTGTTTATGAGCTACTAACAGAGCCTAAGGGGGAAAGAAACCTATGGAATTTCTCTTTTCATTAGGAGTCTGAAACTATTATAACAAATGAGCGCTACTTCATTACCGGCTTCTTGGGAGACAATGTGGTTAAAGAAAAGTATATAGTGTTATATTGTGCTTTGTCAAATTGCTTAGCCCTTGAGCAAGTAAATAGGTTACTTGAAAGCCTGCCTTCGAATATTCTGGCACAAACACTTCAGTGTGCCACACTGAACACACGGGGATTCTTGAGCTGAATGTGGGTAGGGGCTGGGTCTTTGTTTTTTGTTTTGGTTTGGTTTCCTTTGAGTTACCATAATATTTGGACACAGAACCGGATTCTATATGGGTGGTATATTTAAGTTAGATTTGTCTCTCTGTGCTGAATCTCATTCTTCTTTACTAGAGTGAGTTATATGTCCTGGTATCCTGACTCCCTGAGGATAGATGTGAAAATGTTCTCTGAATAATTTTAGGAGTCACACTTATCCTGTACTTCTTTTATTTTTAGTATTGTTTAAGGGAAAAGATACACCTAAAACTAAAGGAGAAATCCATTGTATACTGTTTTTACTATTCGTAAGCATTCCTTTTGAAACTGCAGCATGTTAACTTTGATCAAGATAACATAATGAAAAATGATAGATAATATATAGGAGAGATTAATTTCAGGAAGAATGTGAAAACCATGACTTTTTTCTCTTGCCACAGAGGACCTACATATTTACTTTCCTACTCAGTTCTCGGTTATTTATGCATCCGTATGAGCTAATGGCCAAAGTCTGCCACTTGTGTGTTGAGCACCAGAAACTGAGTGATCCTGACAGTGAAAAGGTAATGAAACATTTTGAACTTCACAATTATTTTATTAGGTATGCTAACTCTATGGCTTGGATTCTTTGCTGTTGGTTTCCTTAAGTAACCCTAAGCTGAAGTTCCTAAATGGCACCATGGCTAGGCATAGGAATTGGGAATGGTATAAAAGCACTGTATGACTTGAATGCTATGGAGGGTTCCTAGATCCTACCCTAAGTTAGTTGCACTTGGCATCGACATGGAAGGGGGCTAGAGCTGCTTCTTCAACCCAAAGACTTTGCACTAAAAGTTCATCAGTGACAGTTTGTAATTATTTATTTGATATAGTCCTTGGTGGTAGATTATCACTGAGTTAGATTTGCTTTTTTCTCCCTAGAACCAGATGAGAAAAATTGCACCTAAAATTCTTCAACTCTTGACGGAATGGACAGAAACATTTCCCTACGATTTTCGGGATGAAAGAATGATGAGAAACTTAAAAGATCTGGCTCACAGAATAGCGAGTGGTGAGGAGGTAGGTAACGTGAATTTGGCAGAGGCATCAGGACTCCCACATGGGGCCTGGGTGGGAAATGGTGCCCAATTATGCATCAGAATCCCAGCGCTTCCTCTCTGTTTTGCCTTTGGGCAAGCCCTCCACATAGTGCATTGGCCCTTTTGGTATGTCAAATGGGAATGATTATTCCATCTACTTCAAAGGGGCCTGATCTGGAGTTTATGTGATTAATGGGTGAATGTTCGTGTCAATTCAGGCTCAGGATTCATGTTGCAAGTATGTTTTGATTTTACCTTACTTATATCTTTCTTCCTTCTATAAAGGTTTGACATAATAAGTAGCATGTTAGTAAGGACTAATAGATAAAAATAGCATATTAGTGTAACAGTTGATAAGTAGCATATTAATACATCATAAATAGAAATAGACAATCTGGACCGTGGGAGGGAGAAAACAAATAGGCCAATGTTGAGAGCCAGTCGAACCGGCAAGACTGTTGTAGTTGGTGTTTAAGTTCCAGATAAAAGGGAAGTACAGTTGGTCATATAATTTTCAATGTCAGGAAAAAAAGAAAACAGCATACTAATTCCTTAATACATTAAATGGAAATTTGAAAACTCGGGGCTGGTGGAGTAGCCCAGTGGTGGAATGCTTGCCTAGCATGTGCAATGTCCTGAGTTCAATCCTCAACACCCCCAAAACAAAAAAACAAAAACTTCCTTATGAAAGGGTTTTTATATAGGGGGCATAGAATGAGATATTTGTTCCAGTGTTTGCAACAAATGCTCCTTGATAAAACTGAGACCATAGACTAGTGTGTAAATTAGCAAAGGTAATTCTTTGGGGGAGGAGGAGAAGACAGAGAAAATAATCCAAGTGTTCTGGTGCTGAAAGTTGATTCAAGGCTAGACCCAGAATAGGTGGAGATTTAAAGTAAGTCTCTTAGACAATCTTCCATAAATACTACTTCCCTTAATCGAGTCTTTGATAAGAGCTAACTAGCTCTGACAAATTCAAGATTATGTTCTTTGAAGCAAGCCTGGAGGGCTGGTATTCTGTGTTGAGGCTTGTTGGGCAACAATGCTTTGTAGTTTCTGTGTTACTGGAAAGTTTCTGGAAACAAGTTATTTCAGCACAGATGCAACATTTTTTTTCCATTTAGAGAAGGTAGACAAAGCATTCAGCAACTACAGTGATGTCTTGTTTCATTCTTCTGAAGATGTGTTTTCCCATCACACACGACCTTCCTGGAAAACTCATTCTTTCTGTGGTGTGTTGTCATCGATGGCATAGCAAGACACCAATCTATTCTAATTTCTTGTGACTAGGATTTAATGCCATCTCCCAAACTTATAAAGAAAACAGGCTAAAATTACATAAGATCAGCACTTGAAAAAGTTGTTCTTGGATTTCCTACATTGTATTCTACTCAGGAAACAGGAATTAACCCTTTTACTGTTCCTTTCTGATGTTATATGGGACCCTCGTGCCCAAGACAGCCATTATTTCTGCAAGGCTGAAAGGGTCGTTTTCTGAGTCATTTTGTAAGTTATGTCTGTTAATAATCATTTTGCCAGTTTGTCTGTTTCAGATTCTGCCAGGTATGAATTAATAGGTCCCTCACTCACTCACAAAGGCAAAAGTTAAGCGTCACAGTGCAGTTTTGTAGTAAATCTTCTGCTAGCTGTTGGGTAGCTTAGCAGGGTCAATGCAGGCTCAGTGACCTAGGTTTATGACAATCTGCCCAAAAGATTGGTGGCATCATGGGGCTTGTTCTTGTATGAAGGCTGAGCCCTGAGTTGGTCAGTCATCTCTTCATTTCAGTTAAGTGTATGTAGCTACTTTATATGTCAGTCAGCTTATCTTCCTTCCCTCTATTGCCTTTTCAGAACATAGAAATTATAACTTAGTTTTTCCAAAAGGAATACCTTAAAAATACCTTCTTTTTAAGATTAAGTGGTATTGACTTGAAAATGCCTAATGGATGGCTTTTGGTTCTTCTTGTCATAGTAGTCAAAGAGGGAGATGATTTCTATCAGTGACCAAATGAGATCTGATTTTCACTTTAAAATAAAATCAAGTCATTTAAGAGATGGCTAGAACATGCTTAATAACACTGAGAAAAGGGCCAAACAGCCTTTCGACCCTGGCTTTGTGTCAGCCCTCTTGCGCTAGTAACACATTCTTGATAAACTTTGGGAAGTTCAGCTGGCCTTGAGCCTGAGAAAAGAAGATGAAAAGATAGGCCAGGTTGACTAAACGAGGGGTAGAGTGGAGAGATGTGCCTGCTCAGTTGGGCTGGGTTTCACAGGAAGTTGTTTTTCTTTGGCTGCTCTTACCCGGGATTCAGAAACCGCTCCACAGTTGGCAGCTGGTTGATCTGAGTGTGCTTTGGCAAGTCCCCTAAATTCCTTGCTCTTTCTCCTCCCTATAAATCATAGAGTTAACTGCCCTGTGTTAATGTCCCTCCCAGCTCTAAAATTGTGTGATGGATGCTCTTTCCCCAGTTCTTTGCTTGGCAGGCTCTTTATCTGTCATATCTTGAAGTGTCTCTGCTCAGAGAGGCCTTCCCTTGTCACCCCAGCTACCATCACACCCCTCACTCTTGGCTTTCACCACCCTTCCTTCGTTGCACTTCACAGCACTCTGTGATTCTTAGTGACTTACTTTTTTATTTCTCCCATTGGGTTCCATGCTGTGCCCTCTTTACTCACCCAGGCATCCTTGACTCCTGTCCCAGTGCCTCACACTTAATAGGCGGCTCTCAGTAGCATCTGAATGAATGAAGGAATGAGTGAATGTATTAACAGGCAAATCAATTACTACAAACAAAATATTGTTTCCCTCCACTGGAAGGAGCGTGGGCTTGAGTTGTGACTTGTTGCTTCTTGCCTCTGACTTCAGGGATATTTTTTTTGTTTTTTTGGCAGTCACTGAATCCAGGTGTGCCCTATATATAATTTCGTCAGGTACTTCTGAATCTGCTAGGACAGTTTCGCATAATTTGGCTTAATATGCTTCTCCCCTGGGGATTTGCCCAAAATGAAGTAGTTTATTAGGACTTGCCTGCAAGAAACATGAAATGAAACTAATGATTGAATTACATGACAAATAGCTATGGTGGCTTGAATGCAATTTTCTCTTCCTTAAGGGGCTGGTCTTTATAATAAGAACTTCTATCTTTATTTGCCAGGTAATTACTGTCGCTGGCATTTGAAGTTATAAAAAAGAATAAGTACGTATTTAGCAATTCATGACTCAGTGAGGAAGCATGCTTAATAACACAAAGCTTGATCTCTCAAATGGAAGCAGGAAACTTAAAAGGGGTCACACACATATTCTCTTTCCCTCTTTCTCTCTATTACGCACACACACCTGACACACACGCACACATTGTTATTCAACTAGCTTTTCCCTTATGCCGTGTTGGGTATTACAATGTGTGTTTGTACATCTTGCCCTTATAGTTTGCTGTGGCTTGATGCTCACTAGTAACATAACTACAATTCCTCTAAATCTTCCCTTAGGAAAGCATTTTTAAGTTGTAGACTAAAATGCATGCACTTGGTATGCTGGTAGAGCATTGGTTCTCATGTGTCGCTGTGTGTCAGAGTCAACCGGGGAGCATCCACATCATGCCACCCAGACTGTACTTCAGACCAGTTCCATCAGACTCTCTGGAGGAGGCACCCAGGCTGCAGGCTCTCCCTGTTCAGCTATCTCTTGTGTCCATTGCTTCTCAGCTGGTACCCACAGGCAGTGACCTAAAGTGAAGGTGGTCATTTCTGACCAAAGTATTTTCCATGGGGATCCTGGGAAAGGAGGAGGGAGGTGCATGTTGTGGGAAAGAGAACACATATAGCTGTTGAGATGTAAAATAATGGATAGTTTTAAATGAGTTGTTCATGTCTTTTCCAAGTGAAAAGAATTTTCTTACCCAAGTCTCATACCTGTGTTATCCAAGAAATCCCATTGTGTGGAAAAGTTTAATTTTTTATTTTTAATATACAAAGTAGTATAAGAATACATTCTGATTGTTTTTAAAAAACCCAATTTACACAAAGCAAAAGTGCTCAAAAATTCCACCAATCCTACCTCTCTTGTCCAAGTAACAACTGTTGTCAGTTTTATGTGTACCCTTTCAGGGCTTCTTTATGTGTATGTATTCATGCAAGATACACACATCCATAGAAGTAGTGTGTATAGTGTGTGTGTATAGTGTGTGTGTGTGTGTGTGTATAGTGTGTGTGTGTGTGTGTATAGTGTGTACCTGTGTGTATAGTGTGTGTGTGTGTGTATTTACCTAGTATTCTTCACCCTGCTTTTTTCACTCAGTGATGTGTCTTGGGGACCTTCCCAGCTATTTCAGAGAGCTGTGTCCTTTTACCTGCTGCACAGGAGTTAAAAAAAATGACTTTTCCTTTTAAAAACTATTTTTTTGGAAACAAACAAGTAAATTTTTTAATGTAGTACTTTTCTCAGAAAGACTTAACAAGGAATACAAGTCCCTTGTCCACACTGAAATATGTTTAGTAGCGTAATAATATAATGACAGTTGTGGGTTGCTCTTGTAAACAGGCTTTAATGACTGAGAAACTGCAACTGTATGGCATGTGTTTTCTACTCTGGATGGCACATGCTGTAACTAAAGTACTGCAAAAAGATGTTTATAATCTATTGCAATACACTGGGAAATATTTGCATAATTTTAACAAGTAGTACTAACTCGTGTAGGTATTTATTGTGATATTCAAGACAGAGGACTGAAGAAAACATTTTAAGTTTGTAGAGTTTTAATGTAGCTCCATGTTATGAAAATAGAAGAAATGGGGCAAATAGGGATGAGAGACTTAAAATAGCCCGTGACTCAGCCTCGAATGGCTTGGGATGCCAAAGAAAGAGGCATCTTCCTTGAGTGACAAGTCCATTACCAAATAAACACTATCTTCTAAAGTAGAAGATAGATTTTTTGGAAGGTTAATTTTTTTAAACGCATAGATATTTCATCATTTTGGGGTGATCTGTGAATGGAGAGAAAAATAAAGGTCATCTAATGAGTCAATATACACTGACAAGAAGAAAAGGAAAAGAAAGCTGTGTATACATTTTATCCTTGACTATGTGAGAAGTCACCATTTCCAGATGTGTAGTAATCTTCTTTATATGCAAATGTCTGCAGGTTTTTATATGTGCTCTGTTAAACCAAATTGCTTCTGTGAAAAAAAAAAGCATGGCTCTTATTCTTGTAGGTAAATGCCACTTAATTTTCAGATAGCTAATCTCAGCAAATGATATTGTGGTGCCTTTTAAAAAGGCAGTAGAGCATCAACATAAGCCTTTCTACATCTATAGCCTCACTGAACTGTCTTCCTTTGGTGTTGTTAAGCCATGGACCCACTTAGCAGTGAATCAGCCTGTGTTCTTTTTCTGATACGGCATCATAATTCACCTCGAAGGATAATTGTTGCAATTTGGGTCCAGAAAATGAAGACCAAGTGTACTCGAGGGATTGATTGATTGGGAAGTCATTTCTTCTTTGACTTAACAAGTGTTTTAAAAGTCAAGAGGTTGACACTTATCTATAGCACATACAGTGCTTTTTAAACCAATTTCTTTAAGTGTTGTGGCTAGAACATAATGAAGTAGCAGGCAAAGTGGCGTCAGGTAGCAGCATTATGGGGGGAACCACCATGCGGAAGAGTGTGGTTGTGAACATTAGTGCTGGCTCTTGAATGCAAAAGAAATGGGCATGAGCCAAGTGGAGGTCGGATACCAAAAATGAATATCCACTTCCACAATGCATATGAAAGTCAGGAAGGTGGATAGGCAGTAACCATGTGCTTCTGACGAGTAGCTTCCATGTCCTTAGACTAATGAGATTGGGGGTATAGGAACAAGAAACCAAGAAGGTGGCCCCAAAGAAAAAGGTAGGGAAAGGATGCTCTGTCTTGAGATCAATGCATTTAACCCAGCAAAAGTGAACAGGTACGTTTCTAGCAGAGAACATCTAGTTGTATGTAGCACTCCTTACACTAGACCTCCTCAATAGCTAATCTAAAAGGTCTGTAGTGTTTTCAAGGCCCAACCTGAATTGTCCTCTCAATAGCAACCTGACAAAAGAACTAAACCTTATAGGTTTGAAAAGACACTTGATGTGACTATGTGTCTTTTAAACTGTCAGAGCTATTTGAATCCTCTGGTAAGTTTCCTAAACCAAGGTGATTGTCCAGCATCAAGGTAGAATCATTTAAAGACACCGTCCCTGAGGCTGCATAGTGCTGAAAAAGGACACACAGAGCGAGAATGTAACCCTTTGCTTATTCCCTAGCAGACATATCGGAAGAATGTCCAGCAGATGATGCAGTGTCTGATCCGCAAACTTGCCGCACTCAGCCAGTATGAGGAAGTGCTGGCAAAAATCAGTTCCTCATCCACAGATCGGCTCACAGTTCTCAAGACCAAGCCACAGTCCATACAGCGGGATATCATTACTGTCTGCAGCGACCCTTACACGTTGGCCCAGCAGCTGACTCACATAGAGCTGGTAAGGCTGTTATCATCCTCGCCCTTTGCATCTACAAGTTTGGTTTGTTTTGGCAACTAGACAATGTATTTACCAGCAGTAATGTCACCAGAGAGGTCAGAGTCATCCAAATGGGAAGCAATCTATGAAATAGCTGAAAGATTTTGCTTAGGCATTTGAATGCTTCCGATGTTCTGGGAATTGACTTGTAAATAAATGTTAAACAAGACTGAAAAGCAGTTTATTGACCTTCTTCATCCTCTGCCCCTAATTAATTTTCCCATAACTCACTCAGTCTTCAGTTATCTTGTGAAACATTGGCCTAAGAGAAAATTGCCTCTGTTTAGACCTTGGAGATATGAAAGTGTTGAGGGTTAAAAGCTTGTTTTATAATCTGCATTAAGAAATGCAGTGGGGGGCGATGCCAGAAGTCAAGAGAGGGAGTTGACCATACATTTCTTTTCATTTTCCTTAATGCTGTTGATATGCTGGATTTTATTTCAGGAGAGGCTCAATTATATCGGGCCAGAAGAGTTTGTTCAGGCATTCGTGCAAAAAGACCCTTTGGACAATGACAAGGTAATCAGTTTCTCCAGAGGTCAGCCATGAAACTAGAAATGGAATTCCTTTATCTGTGATAATGGATTTAAGACAGAGAGGTTGAAACTATTCTGTTGTAGGTTCTAAAATCAGAAAGTTTTTTTTTTCACTAGTCATGTGTGATTCACTGCAGTTCTTTTTAAGCTAGGTCTCTGAGTGTCTTTACAATATTCTTACCCCATCACTAACTTTTAGCCTGTCTGTCTTCCTTATTGGGAAATTTAATAAGTCCTCTACCACAAGTAGATGCAGGCATTTGTGGTGAGGAAGGTAGAAGATAAAAGCATAATGGTTTTAGCAGATTAAGCCAGGAAGAAAATACAAGAGAATGCTCTGCTCATGATTCAACAATAGCAGGGGCAGGAAAGACAGGATGCACATCCAGCTTGCTAAGCAAGGCACTTCACCATTTTGCCTCTTTTTAAGGCGAATCCTTCGTGATAGGATCATAGTGGAGTCCACACATTAAGAAAATAATTCTGAATGTGGACTATAAAGTCATTGTACACATATAAGAATTTTTCCCCTAATGACCTCTAGAAACATTTTTAATCGTTAAGCAAAGACTGCATCAACCACTAATGAAAGTCCCCTCTGGGAATAGGGGCAACAGCTGTTTTCCGGCCTTAGAATAGTTCCTCTCGGTATGGGAAGTGGAGAACATGTTTTGCAATAGAGACTAGAGGACTTTTTTGTTTGTTACTTTTGGAAGGAAGGAAAGAGAGGTTAATGAACCTCTTCAAGCTTGGCCTTGAACTCCAAGATGAGATTAACTTCTTTTGCTTTTGACCCATTTGTCATTCACCCTACTAAAGACTGTGATAGTATAGACTTCCATTGATCTTCTTTGGAACACACTTAGTTTCTTGGTATATGATCCAAAATTTGACCCTATAACTTAATTTTAGGAGAAGGTTTTGGAGTCTCCTGCACTCTTGGCCTCTCCTTTCTGTGTTGATAGCAATTGGTATTTGCACCCCATTAATCAATCCAAGATTGTTTTAGAATTGCAGCCAAAAATCCTTCCTTTGAATTTTGCTTCTGAGGGCAAATACCACCCAGAGTAACTCAGTTTCTTGGGAAGGTAGGGTAGGGTACTTTCATGAATGTGTCAGAGTATATCACTGGACCATCCTCAGAGATATAAACAGAATAAACGCTTCATATCTGACAAAATAAGAGCCTAATACATTCTTTTTCCTCTAACTTACCTGTTCACTTTGTTTTCTCTATAGAGTTGCTACAGTGAACGGAAGAAAACACGAAACTTAGAAGCTTACGTGGAATGGTTTAATCGCCTAAGCTACTTGGTTGCTACAGAAATCTGCATGGTGAGAAAATGAATTTTCTCTGTCTAGCTCTTGATGGTATTTTTCATACTGACTTTATATGTGTTGGGCCTACATGTCGGATAACTGCCTTCTGTTGTCTTTTTCTATATAGCCTGTAAAGAAGAAACACCGAGCGAGAATGATCGAGTATTTCATTGATGTGGCTCGAGAGTGTTTCAACATTGGCAACTTTAATTCCTTGATGGCGATAATCTGTGAGTATTTTCTGAAAGATACATGTTCTTTATTTTTATTAAATGAAATGTATAAAATTGTGAAATACATCCATCAAAAATTTTCAAATAGTATGGTTTCGTTAATGAAAACCGTACTCTTTAATCTTGAATTATTTCAGAGTGTTCAGAATGCCTTAAATAGTCAAATTGGTGCAAGTATGTATAATCTTAAGTATGCAAGAATTCATGAATACTTCTTTTTTAATTGATCCCCAGCTAAATATTTATATTATGTCTGATCATATTCTGACTGCCTATGCTCCTAATATTTACCAATTGCAAACCTTGCTACTCCAGTATAACACCTTCTCCTATATAGGATGGGGATTTTTAATGACAAGGACCATGTTTCTTTCCATTCATCCTGTAAACATAGGATGTGAAGTAACAAGTATTTGTTGTTCCAGTTTATACTTGTTGTCTTATTATATTGATAATGACTCTTTCACTAAAAAGTGTACAGGTTAGCCAGACATGGTAGCATATGCAGGATGATCACAAGTTCCAGGCCAGCCTGTGCAAATTAGCAGAGACCCTGTCTCAAAATAAAAGATAAACAAGAAGGTCTGGGGATGTAGCTTAGTGGTAGAGTGTCCCTGTGTTTAATCCCAAGTACTCCAAAATGACAAACAATGTACTTGTTTATATATGAAAAATTGTATCACCATCCTACACATTGTAAATGCTCAGTAAATATTTGAATAAAAAAAAACAAAGGAGTTGGGGTCAGTTTGAAGCTTAAGAATCTACCTAATTTGATTCAGTAATCTTGATCCTAGTAAATTCCCCTTCACTAATTCACTCCATGAATATAGTTAACAGAAAGATGATCTAAAGCAGGGATCCTAAAAATCCACAATCGAATGGAAGATTGCTCAATTCCATCTTACACCATTAAGAAACTGTCAAAGCAAACCATGAGAGAAAATATTTGTAATACATATAGCTGACAAAGAACTCATATCATCCAGAATCCATACAGAACCCTACAAATTAGTAAGAAGACAAATAACCCAGTGAAAAAAAGGGCAAGAGTTTTGAATAGATCAAGAGAAGATTGAAAAACTTCCCAAAGAGAGATATTGCAATGGATAATAAGTATATGAAATGGTGGTAGACATCATTAATCATCAGAGAGATGCAAATTGAAAATCACAGTGAAATATTTCGTGCACTGGAATAACTGAAATTAAAAAGACTGGTTACACTAGATATTGTTGAGGATGTGGAGCAAGTGGAACTTCTGTACATTATTGGAGGGAGTGTAAAATGGGACTGCTACTTTGGAAAACTGCTAGTCATTTTCTTATAAAGTAAATCATGTACCTACCCTGTAATTCAGAAATTCCATACAGAGATGTACTTACCCCATTAAAATGAAAACACGTGTCTGCAGAAAGATTTGTACTAGAATGTATATAAGCAGCTTTATTCATCATTGCCCCATGCTAGACCCAATCTAAATGCCCATTTACAAGTGAATGACTGATAAATTTTGGTATATTCATATAATGAAATACTATTGAACACTAAAAATGAGCAATTGATACATATAAATAACATGGATAAACTTCAAAAATAATATGTTGAGTAAAAGAGGCCAAACCTAAGTGTATTTACAGCATGATCCCAAGTATATGGAATTCAGAGTTGACAATGCTAATCTGTGGTGATAGGAAAACACTGCTTGGATTTCTGTTGGGGGTGGGATTGACTTGGAAGAAGGATCAAGGGAGCTTTCTAGGATGATAAAATGGTTCACTATGTCTTGATTGGGGTGAGGATACATTAGCTTATTTGTCAAATTCACCTAATTGTATATTTAAAATCTGTGTGTTTTTCTGTAAATTTTACATCAGTTAGAAAGAAAGCCTCTGGCTCTTAAAATACAAATGTCAGTGGCGTCAAATTACTTCTTTAAGCTGGTGCAATGTTTTCCCAGATAGCTATAGTATGTAAAGTATCACTTAGGGGAGGCAGCGGGCATGTGAGGAGGACTGTGGGTCATGGAGTCAGATTGTGTGAGCTTCTGTCTGTTACTAGTTAACTGGATGTCCTTTGAAAAATTTCTTACCCCTGAACTCAGCTTATTCCTGTAGGAATATTGAGTAGATATGTGGGATGATATATGCAAAACATGGACGACACGCTAGGTTCTACCAGGCTAAGGGTCAGGAATGGGTCAGTATGGCCCAATCTGGCCCACTATTATTTTCTTTATAGCTAGTGAGCTAAAAGTAGTTCTCAAGCCAGGTGTGGTGGTGCATGCTTGTAATCCCAGTACTTGGGAGGCTAAGACAGGAGGATCACAAGTTCGCAGCCAGCCTCAGCTACTTAGTGAGGCCCTCTGCAACTTAGTGAGACCCTGTTTCAAAATAAAGAATGAAAAATAGGTCTGGGGGTGTAGCTTGGTAGAATACCCCTGGGTTCAACCCCCCAGTACTGCAAAAAAAAGAGTAGTTTTTATATTTTTAAATGATTTTTAAAAAGTCAGAAAAATATTTCTAACAGTAAACATAATATAAATACAAATTTCAGCATCCATAAATAAAGTTTTATTGGAACATAGTCATAGTCACTTGCTTATATAATCACCTATGGTTGTTTATGTACCACAACACAACAGTGATTTGTAGTTATGACACAGACCATGTGACCTGCACAGCCCAGAATGTTTACTATTTTTTCTTTTACAAAAAAAAAATGCTCACCCCTGTTCAAAGCAAATGGTATCTGTTAGGCTGATTCTGGGCTGAGGGAGAATTTGCAAGAAAAAGTTGTAAAACTGGAGTTTATTAATTTCTTGTAATTTGTAGAACTCAATTACTTACAGGTAGTGATGAACACTTTTCAGGAGTATAAGTTGGAATGGCTTTTCTTATATCTTGATTTCAATTTTCTCCTCCCTCTATGTATTTCAATTGGGAAGCTGGAATGAATATGAGTCCAGTCTCTCGACTAAAAAAAACTTGGGCCAAAGTGAAGACTGCTAAGTTTGACATCCTTGAGGTATGTGAAAACTGATGTTTTACTGTTAGTAATGTTTTGCACCTCAAAAGTGGAATTCCTTTTCTTGCCTCTAGATCAGACACTACTGCAGAAGAAAAAGCTTTCCAGAGTTAGGGGAAGGAAAGGGGTTCAAATTGGAGGAGGGAAAAATAAATCAGGTTTTGGACTAGTCCTCTTATAAATAGAGGTATTCATTTTGAGATTAATTGACTGGAGAAAGGCTGACCTGTTAATCACATCATGTTGAATGCCAAAATAGAGTTGGGGTCCTGGACAGCTCAGAGTTTCACTTCTTAGTTTGCCTAAGCTAACTTCATTATCTATAGTATTCTGGGGATGAGTTCCTCATTTCCACAGAATATTCATTCCCCATCCTTTTGAAAAATGTAGCTATCAACTGAAAAGCCCTTCCCATAGAATTCTGATGGTAGTGAGAATTGTGCACAGGGCATGTGTGTTTGAATTGTAGTCATCTCCCATATTACCTTGGTGTGTTGATGATTTCAGTCTACTGTCTTTGGAAGTAATAAACATTCTTTCCCACATTTCTACCAATTGGAAATTATTCTGAGACATAATATATGAGGCTTTTAGACAGATTTGACTTAGATTTAATATTATCAAAGCTGACATCAGCTGGTAAAAATAAACCAAACCTCATGAAAGAAAATGGTCATGTTCTAATATGTTGCATGCCTATGTATGTGCATGAGAGGGATAAATCATATTCCTAATTAGTTTCCTAACTTATTTTGAATTTTTTATGTATAGTTTAATGCGTGATAGTGTAAACTTCTACAGGTGAGAAGTAAATGGTTAACAGTCTTCTCTCTTTTATCTATAGCATCAAATGGACCCTTCAAGCAATTTCTACAATTATCGAACAGCTCTTCGTGGGGCAGCACAAAGGTCTTTAACTGCTCATAGTAGCAGAGAAAAGGTACGCATTAAAGTAGTGTGTTATTCATGATGGAGTTGACATGTTTTACACTGAAAGGCAGTGTGAACTTCCATACTGAACTGCTTTTACCTGTTCAAATCTAAGAGAGATGCATACCATAGAAATCTTATCACTTACCACATAGGGAGGAGTGCTAAAGGAAAGTTGTATATGGAAAATGAAAAGTGACTTGGGATGGAACTTTGCAAATACATATTATTGTGTTATTGTTAGTTACATTGCTGAAATGCTTATTCTGTAGTGCGTCTTAGCTGTGTTTCAGCAATAAATTAAGTCATATGTTAAAGTGACTGATAGCATTAGAGAGTTATTTGGTTTAATGGAAAATAGACATTTAAGCTCTGTGTAAGGTGGCTGACTTACTGTAACCTTTTCTCTTAAAAGAATTAGCTTACCTCCCACGGTTAAGTCATTTATTTTCAGAAAGTAGGTTAGTTGCTGTAGCATTCGGCCTGCTGTTACTAATTGGATATGCGGGTGGCAGAGAAAAGTACAGGGGTGATGGCTGAGAAATTAATGGTCCTCTCCCTCTCTACCCTACCCTTAGACAAATTATTAACAAATTAATGCCATCCTGAACTGACCATACTCTTGACTCTAAAAGTCCTTATTGTAGACACATGTCTATGTCATATTTCCTTACAGAGGAAGGTAAGCGTAGCCTCAGCATTTAACTATCATTATTTGAGAAGTACAAACCCAGTTATGATAAATGACTAGTGAAGGTTGCTTGATAGAGGTGATTCTGTGTCTAGATTCTGTCTTTTAACTTAAACTGTATCTTCAACAAATAAAAAGAAAATGAGGGTAAAAAAATATTTCACAGGATCTCAGTCACTTCCCCCAAAAGCTCAGTCTTAATGATCTAAAGTAAAAACAAACACAAAAACCCCTCCTTTTAAAAGTACTAAATTGGTTCTCAACCAAATCTGAAGTATCATTTCTGGTAATGTTTGAAAGATATTGTCATTACATTCACTTTTTTTTTTTTTTTGCGGTACTGGGGATTGAACCCAGGGGCGTTCTACCTCCGAGCTACACCCCCGGCCCTATTTTTTATATTTTATTTTGAAACCGGGTCTCATGAAGTTGCGGAGGGCCTCACTAAGTAGCTGAGGCTGGCCGCGAACCCAGATCCTCCGGTCTTAGCCTCCCAGGTACTGGGATTACAAGCGTGCACCACCACGCCCAGCTCTCTTACTTTAAAAAAAAAAATTAAAAAAAAAAACATAGAAGCCTGACAGTTTCTCAGGGTTTAAATTTTACTTTCCCAAATCCTACTACTCCTATGACTAGCTTAAGAAATGATCTAATCTGAAGTTATTTCCACTTCAGAAAATCAGCGCATATATGAGAGGATCCCAGAATCCTGAACTGAAGGGGTCCACTGGAGGCCGCACATGACGCCCCACTAAGAGTTTGTGCCCCAGTAAGAGTTTGTTGGCTCTGCCTGAGCCCTGAGGCCCTAGGAGCCTGCTAGGGAGCTACAGCGCTGGCCAAAGTAATTCTGAAGTCCAGCCTCCCCAATAGATCTCCTTTGTGGAACTCTAGCAGCTTTTCCAGAAAAAGTCCCAAATATATATCCTTTATATTATTCAATAAATTCTGTCTACTTTAGTTCATTTTTAATAGCAGTCCTATATGAGCAGATGATCTATACTCTAAATTCATAAAACAAATGAAATCACAACTACTTAAAGAAATACACTGTTTCTTTTTCATAATCGGTCTCAAAGGATAAGAATGAAAAAAATTCCTGGTAAAACACATCTTTTGTTTAAGAAAATTCATTTCTTTTTCCTTTTTTGAGGTTAGGGGAGATTTTCTTTATTCATAGGTAATTTCCAATTTTACAATCTTCCTGGTGGCATACCTAGAATAATAGAATCTTTGATCTTCTTTCAAATCTCGTTTATGTGGTCAAAATGGCACATTTCCAGGTCCCTATTATAGAGCAAGTCAGTTCTGCTTCTGTACAGGACCCTTAAATGTTCTCTATATAGCTCTTTTTTTTCTTACCCCCTATGGGTACTCATGTCTCCAGGTTTTTAGCCATTCTTCATATGATTACATGGTTTTTAATCCTTTTGCTCTTCTGTTTATATTCCTGTGTGAACTTGTTCCAGCTCATCAGCATTGATTTCCAGGTGTGGAGCTGATAATGGCTTTAAAGTACAGTAGCTTACTCTGAACTAAGAATATTTATAAGGGACTTGGAAAACATTATTACTTAAGAAGTTCTCCCACTACAGACATCATTGGCAAGACTTTCTAGAAACCAAACTTTTAATCTCTCCTACTAGTAACCTACACATTCACTTAGCCCATCCAGTCCTTATAGTCTTCTGATTTTTACTGTGTTAGATAGATCTTATGGGCTACAGATCTAATGGGAACCGTCCATGAGTAAGTATAGTAATGAAGGCTGTGAGACTTCTGTCCTCCCTATGAGCATAAGGAACAGAGCAGTGAAGTATCCTAAGTGAATTAGTCGTTCCATTTCCTTGGAAGAGTGACTCAGGCAATCAGTATAGTAGAGCATCTTGCAGGCACACATGCATGCAGAAGTCACAGAGGCACATAGCATGAATTTAGAAAGTGGTTAAATATCAACATGAAACAGTAAATGATCAACACCCCATGAATTCATAGCCTGGCACTACAGAATACAACACAGAAATGGAGTTTTTGCTTAAAAGCTGTTTACAGTGTAGCAAATACTACATCTTGATGATATTCTGTTCTCATTTCCCTGGGGCTGCCCCATGATGATGCATCTTTATTATCTTCTAAGTACACACTCAACTTGGGTAGTCGCATGAGAGCAGACACGGGCCTTGTGCAGATGCATGAGCATGGCTGTGTTCCAGCATAGCTCCATGGCCACTGTAATTTGGGTTGCATATAATTGTCATGTATCATAAAATATTATTTTAATTTTCTTTCCAACCACTAAATATGTAAGAGGTGTGTGGCTTCCAGGCCATACAAAAAAGGTCCATGGACCAGTTTGCCAACTCAGAGCTTTTACCACAAGTACGTTGTGGAGCTGGATTTTGAACTGAAGTTTGACAGAGTCCACACCCAGCACCTTTCTTCCATAAGTAGTTTTGAGAGAGGCAAGGTTCACGTGTACTTTTAGCATTGTTACTATGGCATCTTAGTTCTAATGCTAGAGAGAAGTAGCCAATAACATTCAAAGGAAAGGTAATGAGACCTTTACTAATTAATCTTCGGAGACTTCACAGATGAGAGCAAATGATTCAAAGCATATTCAAGAAGGCTGTTAAACCTGAAGATTCAATTTGGTTATTTTCAAAGATCAATGAAACAAAAAGCAACAAAAGCTTGTTTTTTTGAAAAATGACTTTAAGGGAAAATCTAAACTTCTCTCTAGAAGTGAATTGATGTTTAATAATTTTTGTGTGTGAGCCAAAAAATGTGCTTTCCCATTCATTTGGTATAGAAGTACCACATGAGTCTTGAGCTTAGGAACTTTAAAATCCTGATCTTGGGGGAAATCAGATCCACAGTTGGTGTTTAGTGCATTATTTGCATTGTGGAAAATTTAGAATCTTTAAAAATATATTGGTATTTGAGAGAAAGTAGATGTTACTGTATCTGAGCTTTCTTTCTGGTTTTTTTTTATGGGTTTAGTAGGATTTAGGGTACTTTCTTAAGAGATTATTTTAGGTTAATTAAATACTACCTCATCAAACCAAAGAATCAAGGCAGGAAAGTATTATTAAAGAAAGTTCAGCTGGGTGTGGTGGTGCATGCCTACAATCTCAGTACTTGGGAGGATGAGACAGGAGGATCGCAGGTTTGAGGTTAGCCTCAGCAACTGAGTGAGACCCTGTTTCAAAATAAAAAGTAAAATGGGGCTGAGGGTATAACTTGGAGGTAGAATGCCTCTGAGTTCAACCTCCAGAACCCCGCAAAAAAGAAGACAATCATTATATTTAATTTACATATATATACGTAAATATATATATGTATATATTTGTAAATATATATACCTCCCTCACTTGTGGCACATCTATCTCACAACCTATTGTGCAAGGTACTTCTTATGGGATTTTCCATGACAGCAGGTGCTAACTTGTTTTCTCATACACAGGTCAGCTTTACTCAATAGAAAGTTTGTAGCAACAATTTTCCCAAACCCTAACCTCTCCTATTATCTTGAGCAATGCCTTCATGGGTAAAATAAAATCACCTGGGAAAAATAGAGGTTCATCTAAAATGTAGACACCTACATGATGTGGCAATACAGAGTAATACAGCAAGAGATGGATCATGCATCTTAAAATCTCAGGACCTGGAGTAATAAGTATTCTGTTAAGATTTTACTATAACTAAGGGGTTGCTCAATGAAGAGCAAGAGTTCATTTAGGTATTTTTCCCTTTCATTATAGCAAGAATTTTCACCATTTATCATATGCTATCATAGTAGATATCATATTTATCAAATCTACTACATTGAGAAAAATGGGAAAAGCTGTAGGAAAAGCATTCACCGGTCCATTTCCCAACACCACTTGTCTTTGCTCTGTTTTGTTACTAATGGCATCTGCATCTTAAGCTAAATTATGTAAGGGAGGAAGCTGCCATCCTGTAAGGGGTACAAAACCCTGTACCTTAATTCATGGTGGCCTTTCATGCAATTCAAAGTAAATGATGTTCATTAATTCCTTGTACTATTTGATGAGAGGCTAAATGTTTATCTGCCCAGACAAACCAGAATCTTTTGTTTTCTCTAGATTGTGATACCATTCTTCAGTCTCTTAATCAAAGATATTTATTTCCTCAATGAGGGCTGTGCCAACCGCCTCCCAAATGGCCATGTCAATTTTGAGGTAAGTGTGATAACGTAGGAGGAAAAATCAGAGTGCAGAGAGGGGCAGACCCTCCTACTTTGCATCCCAGGCCCAGCAGCCAAAGCTGGTTCTGCAGATCTAGAATAAACTTTGCTTTCTCTGTTGTTTTGTAAGAAATTAACAATGCCAAGTAGAATATAGTAGCTCCACCATTATTATTATTATCATTCATTATTTGAAGGACCATGAGTAAATCTATACCTGTATCTAGCTAGAAAATAGTTTGTATTAAATTAAGAAAAGTATGTAATTCAGAAGTTTAAAAACTAGAAGGACACACTTTAAGTAGAATTATCTCTTCCAAGCTCATACTTATTGATGATTGCCTTTAAAATTCTTTTCTTTCATTTTCTTGCAGAAATTTTGGGAACTGGCCAAGCAAGTGAGTGAATTTATGACGTGGAAACAAGTGGAGTGTCCATTTGAGAGGGACCGGAAGATCTTGCAGTATCTGCTCACCGTGCCAGTCTTCAGTGAAGATGGTGAGGCCATGCAGTTGGAGCTGCCCTGGGCACCCCCAAATCTTGCACTTAGGAAGCTAGAACATAAATGCTTGATTCCTCATGAAGTATGAGGCCAGTCCTGATCTGTTCCATCTTAAAGAGTTTTCTGCTACACAGAAAACCTTCCTACACAGATTTATCCCTAAAATACTTACTATTAATACTTACTGTCCCCAAAATACTTACTATTCATCCATAAACAGTATGTTTCCATAGTTAAACATCCTTTGTAATACCTGATCTGCAAAACATAAATGGAAAGTTATTAAAGGAATTTTTTATTATTTGGATTTACTTCAAGAGAGAAAAGGGTGTTTTGTGGCTTAATAGTCAAGGAATTTTGGGGGGGAAAAACAACAAGAACAGCAAATTGCTACCTACCCTCTGCTATTTCAAAAAGTAGTAGAAGGTCTTGACTTGTTAAAACATTAGGGAAATAGAGGCAGAAAAAGCAATTGAATATGTATAGAAAAAAGTGAGAGTTTTTTAAAAGATGTGTATTTATTCTATTGATTTATTATATCCTAATATTGTAGGAATCAATATTACTCTAACAATTTCTCATAGTAGATTAATAGTGTTTGCAATAATGGTAAAAATTCTTTTTGAATTAATATTACCTATTTCAGAAGGGATTTGATCATTTTAAATGTTTATAAATAGACTATTAATAATGTTTTAAATTTTTTTTTTCGGTACCGGGGATTGAACCCAGGGGCGGTCTACCTCCGCGCTATACCCCCGGCCCTATTTTTTATACTTTATTTTGAAACCGGGTCTCACGAAGTTGTGGAGGGCCTCACTAAATAGAGAGAGAAAGAGAGAGAGAGAGAGAGAGAGAGCTGAGTCTGGCCACGAACCCAGATCCTCCGGTCTCCGCCTACCAAAGTACTGGGATTACAAGCGTGTGCCACCACGCCCGGTGTGTTTTAAATTTTTAGATGAGAATTTTTCTGTTTTAAAAAGAAAGAAAAAATATTAGAAGGTTGGAAAATTGGCCTAGAAAACCTACAAAGGGTTATTTAAAAACTGAGGGTACCACAAATGGACGGCCACTCCTTTCTTTGTAGAGAGCAAATATCTGAGGGTATGACAGCCTGGCATGGTTTTGCATTTTGTAAGCCTTTTTGCTTCATGAATTCAAAGTTAATTAATTGTCTTTGGGGCCTAGAGGCCCTTGGGTTTTTGTTGAGGTGGTCAGTCAGAGACAGAGTGCTATTATGTATTGTCATGAAACGGTGCAGCTTCTCAGTCATCATTTGATATCTTGGAGGGTGCTTTGTTGAGGGTTGTGCTCAAGTTGCACAGGATGGATGGTGGTGGATCGTGTGTCGGGAAGGCTTCAGTGTTAATGTGTTCTTTCTTTTGGTTGATTATAGCTCTCTACTTGGCTTCTTATGAGAGTGAAGGACCTGAAAATCATATAGAGAAAGACAGGTGGAAGTCTTTAAGGTGGGTCTCATTGCTTCGTATTGCTGTGCAAATCTGCAGGAAATGTTGGTTTTACTTGAAGAAAGTCACATGCATTCCGTAGGAAGTCCTGCTTACCTGTCCCAAGTCCTTTGAGCCTTATCTCCCTAAACCAAACCTTTGTGGCTTAAAATTCTCATTGCCACCATTCAACTTGATTGCCTTTCAGTTTTTATACTGGCAGTTATACAGTGACTCAGTTCTGCTTTCTGCCATTATATAGTAGAATGAGGAATTGAAATTATCCCAGGGCATGATACTAAAAAAGCATCAGCTGTCTGTCTTTGTCTAAAAGACCAGAAGTTCAGATCCTATTTCTGAACAGTTCATTAACCCTAAAATTTAATTTGACCTGAGATTTAAAAAAAAAGAACTAAGTACTGGTTAAAGTTGGGACCAGTTAAAGCTGATAAAATTGAGCCTGTTGCTTAGCAACCATCTATCAGTTGCCTCTTTGGTTTGAGAGAGAAAATTTGAACTTTAAATATAATCAGGAGCTTTTTTTTCAAATTTAAAAATTTTGCTATTCTACTAATATTTTCAAATACAACTTGTAAGGGTTTGTAGTTTAAGCATTTGAGATACTTTAATAAGTAAACAAAGCCCAGGACAGAATATAATAGAGTATAATTGAAGTTACTACTAAGAAACTCTGGGAACACATACTGTTTTATATCAGAGTTGACAAGCACATATTCTCTTCTTCCTTCTGTGGTCCCAGAGTCATTTGTGAGCCTGCATTATACTTGATATTAGGCTGGATTTCATGAACCAGGTATATCTAAGATATACTTGGTTATGTGTGTGTTTTTTTTTCCAAAGGAAAATTTGGAGCACCTTCTTTATACCTATCAGGAGGGGTGAGGCACAGAGGCACTGGAACTATTATCCTTAGAACAATGCATGTGATGGGCAAAGGATTGGGGATGTTCCTTGTACCCAGACACAAACATAAAGAAGATATGCCTAGGATTATTAAAATACCACAGTCCTGCTAGGCTGATACCCAAATCTATTTTTTTTTAATTTTGTGCCTGCCATTGGCACATTTCAATGGAAATTTTGTATTCCTTGGTGTTTGAATTAAAATATATTTATAATATTCTTCGGTTTTTTTTCATGTGCAAAACATGAGCTTCAGAGTATAAATATATCTAGATGAAAATTTGGGAATAACTCCTTTAAATTAATGTATGTTAGGTGTTTGCCTTCCATATTTTTCTTTTTTAGTTCCCCTTTCTCTCTTTTAAAAATATTAAGTTTGGTGATACTCCTGAGTAGAGCTTAGCTACTATTACTTTTCTTAGATTAAAAATAAATTGCTAAGTAGGAAAACTGGCTATGCATAAGTGATAGTTGGTATCTATATTACCTGTGGCATCCAGACATAGTAAAGTAATCCAGACCCACCCACTGTTCTTTTTTTTTTAGCTGTTATTCTTTTACTACACATTCCTACTGATTAGTGGTTAGGTTGGAAAGGTTCATAAGTCCAAGGTTTGGTAGTAAAAGCTGAGGAGTGAATTGCATAATCTCTTCCCATATCTCTGTGCACTGTATACACAGTACACAATAACCTTGAACATTTGATTGGTTGAAATGTGACCAAAGAATTTAGCAGAAAACTTATAAATGTGAGGTGAACATGTTACTGGCTTATATTCATATTGGAGTCTAGGATCTGCAGTTGTATTCAACTCAAGAGTCATCAGAATCAATGCTTCTGATAAGAATTGGTTGGGGGACTAGCAGTGGCCCAAATAAAATGAATGGTATATAAGGAAATATGTATATAAACACTGTGCATATACTCTTTGGTTAAAGACTAGCTTCCATGGTAACATTGTCTTCTAAGGAGGCCTGAAGAACAGGCTCCCCTCCGTGTCTGTGTTTAAGCCGTGCGCTCTGCCTTTCCACATCCTGTCTGTTCTCATGGCCCAGCTCCAACACCTCCCCCATCCCTGCCCACCTCTACCGACGAAGAGTCCTGAACTCACACACGGCAAAGGCGGGCTTCCCCTCTTGCCACTAGCTAAGTGTGGTTCTTTTCCCTGCCACTGTGAGGGTGCCTGGAGGGCAAGCACTGGGTCACCCCATGTCTGCCCCACCCTGGACACACTGGCTTGGCTCCGTTGCTCTTCAGCCTCTGTTCCTGCAGTGTGGTTGAGTGACATTGGTTACTGTAGATGTTGGCCAAGGCATAGCAACCACACAGAGGGTAAAGAAACTAGGCTATACAGCTTGCAAAACCACATGTGTTCATATTCTAGAACAATAGTACCTATCTGAAAACTTGTCTATACATTAACTTTGAAAGCACCATGATATTTGTACATAGACACTTTTCTTGCTGTCACAAGCGCCATTCCTGGCAGACACATTCATCAATGACAATGACAAATCCACGCATGAGGGCAAATACTTTTCATATCACCTACTCCTTAAATGCTCCCAGTGGTCATGGGATGTGTTCTAGAAGATCCTTTTATCTACTAAATAAGCCTTTCTATAATGACTGGCACATATCTAAAAACTTCTTATCACTAATGATATTTCCCTTTTTTGTTTTAATATAAAACCACTCAAGATATAGATTTATCTATAAACAAAGCCTTTTCTATCTCCATTAATAACTATTTAAGTGACTAGCAATTTTCCTGAAGGACAAGTAAGACTTCGAAGCTTGATACCCCCTCCTCCAATTTTTAACTATGTAAAATTAAATGGAAAACTTTCTAGGAAAGACAAAATTAGTGTTAAGTGTAAGGTTTAGTTCTAATGCAAACAGTCTTCTGCACTCTGTCTTATGTGTTTTTTTCATTACACAGGTCGAGCCTCTTAGGCAGAGTTTAACATATGGGAGCTGCTTGTTGCTGCTGCTGCTGCCGCCGCCGCCGCTGCATTGCACAGATAACAGAGGGGCTGGCCTTTGTTTTCTGGCATCTCATACTTCCAAAAAGCATGAAGACCCGCAGCCCTTGGAGTGCATTTGGTCAGCAAAGCAAGCAGACTCACTTCAGAGCAGATGGGAAACTCATTTCCCACAGCTGACAGATTGACTCAGATTTTGTGAGACTGAAATGTTCACTGAAGACATTTGAGAAAGAATCCTCTAAAGATCCCAGCTCTGCACATGATTCATCTCCTGGAATTTCCATGTGAATCACAGCTCTGCACCTGGACGGAGTTTTCTTTTGTGTGTGTGCGTGTGTTTTTTTTATTTGGTTGAACATTTGCTGCTAATGGGACTTACCCAGCTGAGTGCTGGCTCTTCGGAAGCCCATGTTTCTTTGTTAATTTAAATAAAAAGGGAGAGGAGGGAGGGGAAAATCCCCCTCAGTTTGGACCCCAGACCTCAGCTCTGCAGCGATGCCAGAGAGTGGTGAGACAACGGATGCTGACCACGGACTTTGTTTCCCTTTAGCGCGTGCTGTGTTGTAAATTCCTCTCCTCCCTCTTCCTACAAGGTTTTGAGTTGGCTGCTGGTTAGCAAACTCCTTTTTACCCATATAAGTTATTTAATATAAGAATGAAGCTCAACACTGTGGTAGGAAAATAGCCACTAGAAAAAGAAAAAAAGCAGAGTTCGTCGTCTTTGGACTGATCACCACACTGGAAGGAGTTTTTGTTTTCTTTGCCCTTCTGAGCTGTTTACAACTGACCACTGTGTTCTACAGATGTATTTTTCAGTAGCTTTTTGTTACTTAGTTTTCCATGATTTTTTTTTCTTGTAAATTTAAGTGATCTGACTCTGACTTCAAGGGTCTTGGAAAAACCCCGAGGCATAATCACAATTTAATTTTTTTTAACAGGCTGTTATTTTTCATTATGTTTGGAGTCTGTAGGTGACTAAACATGTAAACAAAGAATAAATTTGAAAAGTTACCTCCTCCCCCATAGCAGTGAACAAAACAAATGACAAACACTTTGCTGTTAACTCAATAATTGACTTAATTGTGAAATAATTCACTTTGTTAAACAACTTAATAAGTCTGTAGTTGCTCTGCAAACAGCCATTATATATATGTACTCTAGGAGAAACTGTAGAGTAGTAATCCGTGCTAATGAAAAACGCAAAACACCATGTTCAAAACCGAGATGTACTTAAAGACCTCCTGACGTAGTTTCAAGAAACAGAGCATGTGTGTGCGCTGCGCGTCATCTCAGCAGGCCTGAACCGGCTCCGCGCTGTCCCCTCACAGCCATCAATATATTTTACACTCTGCGGCCAGGAGTTGTGGCGTCTTTCTTTTCTTGAATGGATGGAATTGTTGGGTGGGCAGGCAGGCTTGTCTGGCTCAAAATGTTCATCCTGGAGGAAGTTGCCTGTTCTTTTATTTTCCAGAAATGGATCACAGTAAGCATGTAATAAGTGTTATATGCCAGGCACTCTCTATGAGTTCAGCACAGATGATGTGATCTTCATCCCCACTTTCTTAGGTATGGGAACAGCTATATAATAATCATTTGTCCAAGTCCACATAGCTAATACGAGGCACAAAGACTTGAACTAGGCCTTCTCATTCCCAAGCCCAAGCTTCAAACCACACCAGCAAAGCATCTCCAGCCTCGGGATCCTGTTTACCTCAGATTTTGATTGTGTGGGTCTGGGATGAGGTGCTACTGATGCTGCTGGTCCTAGATCCTGCTTCAAGTACCAGCACTCTTCTTTGTATCAGAAGATTTTAATTTATGGGGTGATTGAGTACACAGACAGGACAGTACCATTGAAATATTCATATTACTTACATTTCTCAAGAGAAAGGGGCACAACACACCATGAAGGTCCAGAGGGGAGGCACCAATGTCAGGAGGCATGAGCAGGAATGAGAAGAAATTCTAGGCATGGCCTTTACCAGAGGCTTCCTTAGAAAAGGAAAGGCCAGGCAAGGCAAACATGTAAGTGTGGCAACTTTGAATAATTCCAGCGGGCTCAGGGCTGTCTGGGGGATATCTAGGTACCTGGTACCTGATCCTGGAATGATTTAGGGCAGAAGGAATACTGGCTTGGTATATGACAGTTTGATGAAAGGGGAGAGGGACTAGAGATTAGTTGGCTCACAAATGAAAGGGTATACTCCTGTGCTGAGCACTTTGCAGTCTTGGCTAGCCCTGGGAGGGTTTTTCTCTCCCTAGCCAGCAGGATTTTTAACATGTCAAAACACCTCTTAATACACGATTGACACAACCCCACCATACTGTCTCCTTTCCCCTTGCACTGCGGTCCTTGAACTCCATGCCATTGGAGTTGATATCAATGTTTATCTTTCAGCTGTCTACGTCAGGGGTCAGCAAATTACAGGCTGCTGGACATGTAGAGCCAGCTGCCTGTTTAGTGTGGCCTACACAGTAACAGGTTGAAAAAAAAAGAATACTATTTTGTGACATGAAAATTATGTAAATTCAAATTTCAATGCCCATACATAAAGTTTTATTGGAAGATGGCCACACTGATTATGTATTTTCCTGTGGCCGTTTTCTGCTACAACTGCAGTCTTATAGTTGTGACAGAGACTGGCTCAAAAAGCCATAAATATTTACTCTCTGGCCCTTTATGGAACGTTTATTGACCCCTGATCCAAGTGGGGTTTTTAAGCATTAGAAATATCGTTTACAAAAATGCTAAGAGGTCTTTATGATGACATTTGATACCTACATGTGGCTGCTGAAAAAAAATTCCTAAAGTGGTATTAGGTCTAGCAAATGCGATTCTAAAGCTATTTCAGCAGTTTTCACAGTTACCACTCTCGTGTACTGTCCAGGTAAGCCAGAGGCTTAAACCCTGTATTAACCTACCTGTGGAAATCACTGGATATTCTCCCTTTTGTCCCAAGTGTGTATTTGGACTCCCCAGCGGGTTTGCAGATACATTTATAATTTATGTGGCTGGATGGGAGCCTGGGTGCATACAAGTGTGGACAGCACCAGGCATCTTCAGTCAGGAGACTGAATCAGGCTGTGTTCTGCCCAGGCACGCCATTCATTCCAAAGCTGCAGGCTTGAGCTGGGGCCTGCAGGGGGCTCAGCACAGCTGGGTGTAGGTTGGCAAAGGAAAGTACACTTTTTGCTACTTGAGGTATCCCTTGTGCCTGAGAACAAGGCCGAGTTCCCTAGGGTTGCCCAACTTCTATTTAACAAAGACAACACAATTGGGAACTGGTTGTCTTGCCTTTTTGTCTTTGAAGGTTTTAGCTTTACCTCTCCTCGTCACCTGGCCCTGGCGCCTTTACCATTTCCTTGTGCACTTTTCTTTTAGCACGTTTCTTCTTTTTTGTACTCTCTTTTTCTAACTGCTGTTCACATGCCCCCTGTGTAGAGTCTCAAGAAAACAGAACCCACCATTGGAAGCTGAGTTGCTAAACTATATAAGATTTTGAACAGCCTCTACATTCTGCTTGAGTGCTTTTTGTTTACCCTGTGGTCATCTCAAGGAAAGACAATGCCTGCCTCTATTCCAAATGCATCTTATTATTCTGATGGAGAATGCTGCACTGGAAATAGAAAAGAGGCTTGGGCCAATTTTCTGCTAGAGCTAAGGGTTCAAAGGGATTCCTGAATGTGTTTCCTGGAACAAAAAATGTGGTTAGTGACCTGGAAACTACTAACTAAACATATAAAACTGGAAGATATTCTGATGGCGACTCCATTAGCTTTCCCCTTAAGAAATTCTAAAAGAAAAGACTCTGGTCAGATGTGGGTTTCTAGAGTTTTAATAGAAAATTGGGGCACTTCCTGGATAATTCCAGCCAAAGTTGTTGTTTTTTTTCTGGGTTTGAATGATTAGATAATTGCCTCAATTCTCTGCTTCTCACAATCAAGATCACTTACTCTAACCAATGGTGATAAAGAGATGTTGAGGTTTGAGGTTCATGTACCCAAACCTGACAGATTAGGGACCTGTCATTCAAAACTGGTTCCATGCAAAATAGCACAGTGCCTTAGTTCTGTGTTTAAGAAACAAGTCCTCTTAGAGAATGGTTTTTAATTTCTTTACTTTTTTTTAACTAAATGCAAAAAGGAAATTACCAAAAAGGTAATTCCCTTTTAGTGCTAGTAGCCTTCAGCAGGCTTAAATTCCCTTCCACAAGCCTTAAACACTGCTTCACTTCTCTATGATTCTATCTAATAAGATTAGACATTCAAATGTGTGAAATCACATTTTGGATAGTTTTGGGCATTGGTCTTGGAATATTAGCTGTTAGCATACTTGAAGTGTACACATAATCCAATTGAGCATTTCTAGGTACAAGTTTATAGACCATAATTTCGGGAATTAAAGAGGAAGAAGGAGACTGATACCTCTTAGAATAAACAGGAAAAGTATCTGCTCCTTGATGGGTACCAAACCAGAGAGAGTTCTCCACCATGAAACAAAGTTTGCTTTCTTTCCCCCTTTCCACCTACGCTGCTTGGAGAAAATGAAAGTTAGCATGAAATCATCTTTCTCTGGATGAATCATTGTGGGAAAGTAAGTTTAGCAGAATGTGTTGTCAAGTTGTTTGAGACATGACAGTTGGAAGATGGTGGGCATTGTTACATTTTCTACAATGGGATTATGGATCCTCCTAAGTGTGTGTGAGCTATGATAGGGAGTTATTATATACTCAGTAAATATATGTCAAATGCAACAGCAAGCCAATTATTAGTCTTATCATTGGGGATTCACAGATTTTGCTTTCTTCAGTTGAATAAATCTCCAGTGTACCCCTAAGACATCTGAATTTTGCAAATGAGTAAAAATTGAAGTGATTCCAATATATCGCCTTGGGTGGCACTGTCCCCACAGATCAGCAAAGAAAATCCAAGCCACACTGTGGGTTTTTTAAAATCATGATTATTAGTTAGATTGTTAACATCCCAGTGTTTATTAGCACCAGTAATTGTGATAATAAATCTACCCTTAACAATAACATAAAAGCCTATTATTAAACCAACATGGTTTAGGGATATGGAATAAATTTGAAGTACACTCTGAGGGAACATTAGACTTAGAATGTGAGAACTAAGTGCTAACCCTCACTCTCCCTGAATTTCTGGGACTTTGGGAAAGTCATTTCTCATTTCTGAGCCTCGATGTCCCCTTCCCTAAGTAATGGGTCTGGACTAATTGTTGTGGAATGGGTTACAGGTTGGGGGGGTGTCTAAGAGTCTGTGATTATAGAAAGTACTTTCTCAGCTTGCCGGATTCAAAGTGGATTAGCAAGTTAAATGCAGCATCCTGCTTGTTGCCTCTAGCCTTCTCTTCTTCCTGCCCAACTCTTTTGTGTCTTATTTAATTGTGTTTGAAGAGGGAAGGGTAAGAGGCTAATTGCTATTTGGTAGGAGACAAAGGAATGATAAAGCCTCGACTCACCCCTCTAGTTGCACGAAATAGAGCTCTTCATAGTAAAGAGTGATTGTTACCCAGCGCCAAAACTGGAAACACCCCTGTGCGAGAGCAGTTGTTATATGATTCCAAAGATACTAGATTAAGAAAGCATAAAGACTACAAAAATAGCTTTGTTGTACAGACTACATCTTTGTCATAGTAGCTGTGTAATTGTGCTTGTTGATAGAGATATATAGATAAGATCACATATAAAGTACCTCTTCACACCTAGTCATTTACAGATGAGTCACTATTTGGTTTAAACGACTGAGACTCAGAGGAGCCATGATCAGAGTCCACCTCTGCATTTGTCAACTTTTACTTCTTGGGACTTCCTTTGAAGGCTGTCCAGACAAGGTGGGCTGTTGACTTTGACACATGTGTTAGAGAAAGTTCTATTTTGAAGGAAACTAGAAAAGGCATACATCAATCCTGCAAGCATGGAGACCTTCTTTTCCTGGGCTAGAAATGCTCCATGAACTGTAATCCTGCAAGACCTCTGCAAAAGAGAAAAAAGATCAAAAGAAAAAAAAAAGCCAAATGAAAACTCCTAGGAGGGAGGAAAATGTAGAGGGAGGTGTAAAGAACAAAGTAAATAGCCTTTGGCAAGTAGGAGAGTTTAAGAGGTGTGACATCAGTAACCTGGGAGCATCAGAAGTACTCAAACTCATTTAAAATCTAATAAGAAAACAACAAGCCAGGAAATGCATTCTCTTGGGAAATCACAAGCTATTTGCTATTAAAGTAGTAGAACTATTTTAGTTCTACTATTTTAAATGAGTAGAACTAGATAACTTAGAGGATCCTTTTCAATTATACTAACCTACAGAACCAACTCCATACAATATATTTCATATAATTCTGGAAAATAGACATCACCAACCCCTCTCCACCTATTAAAAAATTAACAAGGAGCCAGGCACAGCAGTGGAATGCCTATAATCCCAGTACTTGGGAGGCTGAGACAGGAGGATGGCAGATTTGAGGCCAACTCAACAACTTAGCAAGACTCTGTTTTGAAATAAAAACAGCTGGGAGTGTAGCTCAGAGGTAGCATGCCCCAGTACCAAAAAAAAAAAAATTAAGGACTTTGTGAAGGATGAAGAGGAACTGGTGGGAGCGCTTGCTTTCTCACCAAGTTCAGACTTAAAAGGGAACAAAGGATAACCAAGGCGTTCTCAGGTACCCCATCCCAAAGGCTCCAGAGTTGTAAAATGCTTTCTTTCCTTTAGAGCATTCCTATATAATTAGACACAGATCAATCCAACCCTGCCGTGGTGAGCAGGTAGTGTGGAATGAATGTGATATCCCTTAGCTCTGCCCTTAAATTTTAGAAGGAAGTGAGGACTCAAAATAGTCTTCTTCAAAGAACTGTGTGTGTTCAGAGAGTTTAGAGGACAGTGAAAGCAGCTCTTTGAGGTTTTTTTCAGCTCACACTCTATCTGACATGAACGCAAAGGGAACCCTTACCTGCCCTTCCAGGGCCCAGGTGTAGCTGTGATTCCCAGACTCCTTTTCTCCTGGAGATGGAAGGGGCAGGAAGGAGTTCCGCTGCTGATTGCCCGCTTCTTTTTTTTTTTTTCAGCGCAGTGACCAGGCAATGTTTTGGGGTCTTTTTTATTTATTTTTTGTCTTTTTGGACTGGGGATCGAACCCAGGGTCGTGCACTTGCAAGGCAGGCGCTTTGCCACTGAGCCACAGAAAAGCTCTCTTTTCTTTGTCTTAAAAATTTGTGAAGACAATTTTTTTTAAGATTATTCTTTGTCTTACCAGTTAATTATAACTTGCTTGGAACACACCTGGGCTGTAGGAGGTTGGTGGACACATGCCTCATCTAGGTCTACAGAGAATGAAGAGAGGGAACTCAGGTCTGCCAATAACCGACAACTCTATTTCCAGTAAGTTCCCAGCTACCGTCCACCACCTAGCGCGCTGTGTCCTGGCATTTTCTTTCTTTCCTCTCTCCAAAGCAAGGTCCCCATCTCTTCAGGGTCTCCTGATATTAGTCAGGAGTTTGAAAGATTTGAAAGTTTAAAGTTGTTAATCTAATTCATACTATTATGTGATTGAGAATCCCTTCATGTTAGTTTTCTAAAACTCTGGTGGGGTTTTAGGGCAAAAATAAAGTGAAATTTAAAAATGCAAGCAGTGAAGAGAGAAATGTAGATGGGGCTGATAAAAAGTAAGAGGTTTAAAGGTGTTACTAAGTGATTAATTCATTTAGCATTGTTGCATAATCAACCAGGGCTGGGAAGCTGCAGTTCGATCTGGTCTGCCTGAAAAAGAAGTGAGGCTTTGAGGGTGTTAGAAACAACTTTTTATGGTGTCTAAAGAAACGGCACATGTTCGAAAATTGCTTGGCAAGACGATTTTACTTTTTTGCAAAAAAGGGTGCTCCCAGATATGTGAGAGCACGCTTCACAAAGAACCCAGTGGGTCTTATATCCCTAACGCAAGGCTCCTTCTGCGCTGAACTCCTATTGGTCCAAGTTCCAGCTTCACATTCTTCCTGGTCAGCTGCAGGGGAAGATGGGGGAGGGTCGACACCTGTAATCTCTTAAGAGATGTTAATTTGGGGAAGGAATGTAAGTCCATACCAGGTTACAAAATGGCCACCTAAGTGAAACTACCTCCTTTGACAGAAGAGATACAATTATATTCTCACAATTGTGAGGGGTGGAGGGTGAGACATGGCTTTATCTCCGCAGTGGCAGCCTGAAACAGGAGGCCTAGACCTCCAGTACCCAGTGGTGGCTGACTGGGGGCTTGGGAACGCCACATGGAGACTTCCACATAGGACATCCACGAGGGGCTTCCGCCCACTGGCCTGTCTCAGTCCAGTTTATGTATCAAATTAGAAGGAAAGGGGTAACTGGCCAGGGCACAGATTACATGAGACAATATGGGGTCCTCAAGGACATGCTTAGCCGTTTTCCGTCCAACAGTGGCCTTCGCCAAAAGGAGGCGAGGAAGTCTAACACCAGGTTCTGACTGTGCCCACGCCATCAAGCTGATTGGTGACCGGCCTGGGACTAGAACCACAATCTAGGACTCTTACTTAGTACAAAGTAGATTCCATCCCAATCAGGCCAGCATGCCTGGGATTCTGCCCCCACTAATTTCCCTAAGCAATTCTTAGTGTTGTCAGCTACTCCAGCACTTGTGAATCCACAGATTCTCCAACTGTCGAAACAAAATGGAATTCGTTTGAGGGTGACTGAGCACCTGTGTTGACAACCCTGTATATTACCCGAGACACCTGGAAGGAAGAAGAGAAGCCTCTTCTCCTGGGGAGATCACCCTTGTAGCACGGCAGGAGTTTGCACCCGGTTCTCCCTGGTGCTGCTGTAGAGTAGACTCATCTCCAGCTTCCTCAACTAGGGAGGTCAGGGAAGTTTTTGTGGTGGGTGCAAACCTGAGGTTTTCTGAATGTTTGCTTGGGAAACTACTGCATGTGGGTACAGGGTCAGGCAGCCCTGCATGGGCATATCATTTTATCCTGTACCAGGCAGAGGAGGATGGACTGGGGACTGAAATCCAACTGGTCCCCCAGTCACCGTGGGGGGACCCAGTGCATCAAGCCTGCACTGAGTCGGCCTCCTCCTGGAAGAAGGGGAGCTTTATTTAGTAATTCACCTTTCCCGACAAGGCACCTTTTCCTACTTGGCACTAAGGCTCTTTATATGTTGGCAGCAGCAGCCCTGCAAAAGGACACAATCAAAATTCTCTCTTCAAAGAACTACCTGTGTTCGTAATGGCTGAGAAAAGAGTTAAATTGAGGTTTGAGAGGTAATCAGGAGGCAGCCGGAGAAAAGGTTCTGACTCTACTGAGGAGTTGCATTTTATACTGCAGGTCTATGTGCAACCACGGAGGGTTTTTAGCAGTGAGGCGGCCAGCTCCGAGCATGCAGCAAGGTAACCCTGGCTGCGCAGTAGAGAATGATGGGACGTGGGCGCTGTGAGAATAACTTAGAGGGACTGGATAGGAGATTCCTGCCTTTGACCAGACAATATAACTTAGGAGGGTCTGAGCCAAAGCAAGGTGGATAGAGAGAAGGTGATGGATTTGTAAATTGTTTAAAAGGTAGAGATACATGCCTTGGCTGGAGGTGACAAAATGTGCGGGCACCCTTGAGAGTGAAGGAGAACTGAGACTGGGAAGACAGTCTCATGTAGGTCTGTGTTATGGGTTGACTTGTGCCCTCCCCATAAAGGTATGTTGGAGTCCTAACCCCAGAACTTCAGGTGTGACCTTATTTGGAGGTAAGGTCTTTACAGAGGTAATCAAATTAAAATGACTTTGCAAGTGTGGGCTTGATCTAAAATGGCTGGTATCCTAAGAAAGGGTGGAAATTTGGAGACAAACATGCACATAAGGGAGAACCCATGTGAAGACTGGAATGATGCTTTCACAGGCCAGGGGATGCCAGAAATTAGCAGAGATGTCTGGAGCAAAGATTCCTTAGCGCCATCAGAAGGAGCAAAGCCCTGCCCACACCTGGCTTGGGACTTCCAGCCTCCAGAAACAGGAGACAATACATTTCTGGCTTGTGGCACTTTGTTACGGCAGCCTTAGAAAACTAGGCTGTCTCTTTTATGATTAAATTATGTTTTAGCTAATGTCTTCCATTAGTTAAATTCCCTTAATAAAGAGGAGGCTTATATAGGGATTAAGCAATATTTCCTATGTTTTACCTTGAACTCCACAATTGCAATCATTTCATTTTATTGTCAAACATCCTTGTGAGGTTCTGTTTATTACCTTCAACTGTATCAGACCTTCATCAGGGTAAAGTGAGTAGGGAGTTTGAAGTGTACTACCAAATCAATGGATGCAACTAAATGCTTATGATGAAAACCGATGTGACCCAGTCCTGAGGTCCAGCCCACTTCCAAATGGACTGCATGGGCCGGATGTTACAGACAGAAAGGACCCTAGAGAAATAGTACAGTCCTTCATTTTATAGATGTGCTGTGTGTGTGTAAGGTCCAGAGAATTTATGTGACCCTGGGCAAGTGATTTCTCAAGTTGGTGACAGGAATGGAAGTTAAAACTTAATCTCTTGACCTATGGTCAGTTCCTTCTCCTTATTCTGCTGCGTAAATGCTGAATTTCCCTTGGAACTGAATTGGTCTGATGCGTCCCTGGTTTTTGAATACAAGTGTTAAAAGTCAAATAATCAGAAGGCTGGGGGTGTATGTAGCTCAGTGGCAGAGGGCTTGCTGAGCATGCACAAGACCCAGGATTCCATCTCCAGTACCAAAAAAAATTATATATACACACACACAAAGATAATTTATATATATATATATATATGTATATATATATATATATAATTAGATCTATAATAAAAATAAACTGGGAGAAATTGTGTACACCTGTAATCTCAGTACTTGGGAGGCTGAGACAGGAGGATGGCTGGGGATGCAAAACTTCTAGGCATGTGAGGTACAGCCAGGGCATCTGCAGAGCAATTCTCTGGAGGCCATAAGTTCACGGTGTGAGCCATTAGCAGCAAGGCATGCAGAACTTGGAGGATGGGTGCATGATATGGTTAAAAGATCACACATGGTTAAGGGGATCTGGTGGGAACACAAGCAGGGTCCTCTATCAGGGACATGAGAGTTTTTAACTTTTGTTTTTTACAGTGCTGGGGATTGAATCCAGGGCTTTGCACATGCCAGGCAAATGCTCTATCACTGAGCTATATCCCCAGCCCAAAGAGAGGGTCCTAGCAAAAGAACTAGCTTAGCAGAGGTGCAGAATATGATGTGTACTTAGAGGGGTAGATGCAAATTGACTGGAACATAAAGGGTGGAGAGAACAGAGGAGGAAATAAGGCAGAGCTAAGGTGGTAGAATTGTGTAGTACCAAGATAAAAATCCCCTAGCAAGCTAGCTCGAGAGGGTCAGGAATCTTAGGAAAACCTTGGGGAAAATAATGATAGTATGCCGATGCTTCTCGGAGGCTGGTTCTGGAAGGCCATTAGGATTCAGGTGCTCTAGGACTCTCATAGGCAGAAATTAATGGATGGGTATGTTAGTTTTCTACTCAACTTTGTTCACCGTTCCTGATTCAAAGTCCGAGGTCAAGGATCTGGTCGATCTGGCTAAGCATCATTGACCTTGTCTGAGTAGAACGCTTTGTATCAGCATGTTTCTTAATTTGCTAGAAAGTCTGGGGCCGGTGCCATGGTACCTGTCAGTTGTCAGGAGGAGTACTGGCTTATGTGGTGTAAGATGCACAGGAATTAAAGGGAGTGGTAGCCATGGCATATGTGCCATAAGTAACCAAATAAACATCCCAGCAGCCGGATCAAGAAGACCCTTGTGCCGGGCGTGGTGGTGCATGCTTCTAATCCCAGTACTTTGGGAGGCAGAGACCGGAGGATCCGGGTTCGCGGCCAGCCTCAGCTATCTCGCTCTCTCTCTCTCCCTCTCTCTCTCTCTCTCTCTCTCTCTCTCTCCCTGTCTCTCTCTCCTTAGTGAGGCCCTCCGCAACTTCGTGAGACCCGGTTTCAAAATAAAAGTATAAAAAATAGGGCCGGGGGCGTAGCGCGG
>PVJS01010334.1:0-48289 GCA_004027185.1 Glis glis | reverse complement strand
TATGTGTCTATTAGATCCATCTGGTCTATGGTTTTCTTTAGGTCTGAACAATCTTTATTCATCTTTTGTCTGGAGGATTGATCTAGTAGCATGAGTGCTGTGTTGAAGTCTCCCAATATTATTGTGCCTGGGTCTATTTGGGACCTGATGTCCCAAAGACTTTGTTTTATGAATGTGGGTGCGCCCACAATTGGGGTGTAAATGTTTACTATTATTATATCTTCTTGTTGGATTGTTCCTTTTTTTTTTTTTTTGCGATACCAGGGATTGAACCCAGGGGCTTTCTACCTCTGAGCTACATCCCGGCCCTGTTTTTTATACTTTATTTTGAAACCGGTCACACGAAGTTGCGGAGGCCCTCACTAAGTAGAGAGAGAGAGAGAGAGAGAGTGCTAGGGTGTTGGCACATGAGGCACACTTCCAGGCACGGTGTTGGATGTGGGCTCCGAGGCACGTGTGATGGTGCTGGAAGGCACCTGGTCTCTGAGGCATGGGTGCTGAAGGTCGCTGGGTCCCCAAGGGATGCACAAATGCTCTGGGTCTTGGGAGGCATCGCCGGAGTTGCCCGGGCTCTGATGTGACGCACGATGCTGAGTATCTCTCGCGGGCCTGTGGGGGGTGTGGACTCCAGGTATCAGATGGCGGTACCTGAGGATGCATGGGCGCTGAGACACAAGGCAGAGGATTGTGCGTGGGCCCCAGGGAGGTGCACAGGCTTCTGGATCTCGGGTGGCAGCGCTGGAGCGTGCCCTGGCTCTGAGGCGACACGGGTCTTAAGTGGTGGCGCTGGAGGGTATCCAGGCTCTGAATCACAGCACAGAGGCTTCGTGCAGGTGAGAGAGGTGCAGGCTCTGGGTCTTGGGTGGCTGTGTGGGGAGGGCGTGGGGGTCCAATGTGGGGCGTGGAGGGCCTGCCCGGGTCTCAGGTGGCGGCATTGGAGTCTGAGGTGGGGCATGGACGGGCACCCGGGTTGCACAGGAGGGCGCTGGAGTCTGAGGCAGGGCGTGGAGGGCTGCCTGGGTCACGCTGGAGGGTGCTGGTGGTCGGAGGTGAGGCGTGGACATCTGCCTGGTTGCACAGGATGGTGCGGGTGTCCGGGGTGGGGTGAGGAGGGCCGCCCAGGTCTTGGCTGGCATGGGGGTCCAATGCACTGGTGTTGTGGATCACACGGGCTTGTAGCATGGTGGGGCGGAGGTGCGCGCCTCTGGCAGGAGCCCACACTAGGGCAGCCTTTGAAGGGGGTATTCATGATCTGCTGCTGGGATGGCCCCACCACTCACAGAATTCTGCTCCAGTTTTTCCTCCTGATTAGCTGGAGGTGGAGGGAGCTATTAACCCTGGCTATAGGGTCTGGGGGAAGATGGCTCCTTACCAATCCTGCCAACACAGGATTGCACTTTTCTGTGGGATTCTATAGCTGGTACACTCTGTATCTGTGTAGTCGTACTTGGGTTACTGGATATTAGGTTTTGGTTCTTCTATGGCTGTGTATGTTGTTCAGTTCTGAGCTCCCAAGGCGATTTTGAGACAGGCTCGTTTAGGGGCTCCTATTCCGTCGCCATCTTGGATCCTCCTTAGAAATTTATTTTTAACATACAATAATTAAGTCCAGAAATAATCAGATTGGTGGTGGTATAGTTGCTCCATTTTGATCAGAGAACAGTATTCTTTCAATTTACTATAAAATATTTCTGTTTTATTTGCAATATATACTTCTCAGTGTCCAGAAAATGCAGTGCTGATAGGGAAGTTATAAAAAAAAGCACCCATATTAAAAAAATAGGTTTTATATAAACATGATAATGATGCTTCTTAAAGACCTAGAAAGGACAAGGACCAACACAACCAAAAATTAGTAGAAGGAAAAAAGTAACAAAGAGCAGAAATAAATACAAAAAAAAGTCAAACAAGACCAATGTAATGAAGTTTTGCTGTTTTGAAAAGATAAACAAATCAACAAAATTTCAGTTAGATTAGCCAAGAAGAAAAGCAACAAGTCCCAAATGAATAAAATCATAGAAGCACAAGGAGACATTGTGACAGATATCATCAAAAATTTTTAATTGTCATTAGTAGGAGAGTGGTATAGAAAAATAGGGTATAGTGGGCCGGGTGTGGTGGAGCATGCTTGTAATCCCAGTACTTTGGGAGGCGGAGACTGGAGGATCCGGGTTCACGGCCAGCCTCAGCTCTCTCGCTGTCTGTCTGTCTGTCTCTCTCTCTCCTCTTAGTGAGGCCCCCCGCAACTTCATGAGACCCGGCTTCAAAATAAAGTATAAAAAATAGGGCTGGGGGCGTAGCGTTGAGGTAGAACTCCCCTGTGTTCAATCCCCGGTACTGCAAAAAAAAAAAAAAATAGGGGGTAGTGATCTAATATACTATTGAGTAATCAATACTGTGCAGGACATTATCTGCAACAAGTAATTGTGTAGCCCAAATATTAGCAGTGCTGAGGTGGAGAAACTTTAAGCACATGGCAATATGGTCCTTCTCTCTCTCTGCGTTGACATATGGAGTATTATAGCAAATTACATGTGTCATTATTTGGCAAAGCCTTGAGATAGTCAACAATTTGACAAGGTGTTCAAAATTTTATTCCCCAACCACATAGCACCACTTACTAAAAAAGATGTTCCCTTATCTTGCACATTTGCGTCATACAAACCTGAAGAGCTTAGCTTCCCTAGCCTGAGACAGACACCTATTATAAGAAAGATGTTATTTTAGACAATATGGATGATTTCATATTTTCCCCACAGTATAATATAGGTATGACCACATGAGGCTATTTGAAACTTAATTAACACTAAATTAAATTAAAATTATACTTTAGTTACTTTAGCCACATTTCAAGTGCCTTAAAAATTCCCATGCAGCTAGCATTGACTGTGTTGAACAGTGCAGATATAGGTCATTTCCAACATTGCAAAAATATTTTCCTCCCTTCCCTTCTTTATCCCTCCCTCCTTTCTCTTTTCTTTTTAATATACTTTTATTGGTGCATTGAAATTACACATCATAATGAAGTTCACAGTGAGGAACATTCCTACTATTTTCTACAGTGGCTATATTGATTTACATTATTACCAACTATGAGGGTTTTTTTTTTTTTTTGCAGTACTGGGGATTGAGCCCAGGGGCATTCTACCTCTGAGCTATACTCCCAGCCCTATTTTGTATTCTTCATTTTGAAACAGGGTCTCACTAAGTTACTGAAGGCCTCACTAAGTAGCTGAGGCTGGCTGCGAACCCGAATCCTCCAGTCTCAGCCTCCCAAGTACTGGGATTACAAGCATGCGCCACCACGCCCAGCATATGAGTTCTTTTTACTCCACATTCTTGTCTATATTTGTTATTTACTTATTTATAATAGACATTTTTACTGGGATGAGATGATTTCTTTGTGATTTGATTTTAATTTTCCTGATGGCCAATGATATTGAGTATTATTATATATTTATTGAGTATTTTATGTATGTATATTTTATGTTTGCAATTCTTCTTTTAAGAAATGTCTTCTAAGATCATTTGCTCATTTTTCAATTTGAAAACTTGATTTTTATTATTACATATTTTGAGTTCTTTATATATTCTAGGCATTAGCTCTCTGCCACATGAATAGCTAGAAAATATTTCTTCTCATTTTGTAGATTTTCTTTACACACTGTTTACTTTGCTGTGCAGAAGCTTACTATTTTGATATAATCCCATTAGTTGAACTTTACTTTTGTTTCCTGTGTTTTTTAATCTTACTCAGAAAAATCTTCCTGTACCATTATCTTGAAGTCATTTCCCTTACATTTTTCTCTGACATTTTCAGAGGTACAGACTCCCATAGTTATCAATACCTCCCCTGGGGAAGAGAGCCATAACTGTCAAGGGGGCGCATTAGTATCCTCAGGTGCAATTGGATAAAAATTAAATAAAATAAATAAAGCTAAAAAATAAATACAAATTGAATAACAGTAAGGGGGTGGTGGAAGCACCCAGGGGATGCCGAGTAATGTTTTTTTTTTTTTTCTGAAAAGGGAGTTGTAAGGTAATAAATTTGGAATCTGTAACTTCTTGTATTAGGTCTTTGATCAATTTTCAGTTGATATTTGTATAGGATCAGAGATCTGAGTCAAGTTTTAATAATCTGCATACATTTTTTCAGTTTTTCTGGCACCGTTTATTGAAGAGACTGTACTTTCTTGGATGCATATTTTGCATTAATTCAATGCAACTGGTTCAATTTGTCACAAACCAGTTGACTGTAGATCTATACATTTGTTGTGGGTTCTCTATTTTCTTCCATTGGTTTATGTTTATTTTTTATGCAAATCCCATGCTGTTTTGATTACTAAATATTTATAAGATATCTTAAAATCAGGAATTAAAATGCCTTTGGCTTTGATCATTTTGCCAAAGATCACTTTGACTGTTGTTTTATAGTTCTTTTGTTTTATATCAATTTTAGGATTTTTTAATAGTTCCATGAAGAATGTCATTGGTATTTTGACAGGTATTACACTGACTCTACAGATTACTTTGAGTAGTATGGACATTTAAACCATTTTCATTTTTCCACTCCATGAACATGGGAGGTCCTTCTACCTTTCATTGTCTTCACTTTCTTTCATCAGTTTTTTTTTTCACTATAGAGATCTTTTACTTTCATAGGTAAGTTTATTCCTAGGTGTGTGTGTGTGTGTGTGTGTGTGTGTGCATGTGTGTTAAATGGAATTGCTTTTTGGTTATTTTCTCAGTAAATTTGTTACTGGTGCTGGCACTTTACTAATCTTATTTATTAATTCTAATAGTCTTTTGGTGAAATCTTTAGGCTTTTCTATGTAAAGAGGGATAACTTTACTTTCTTGTTTCCTATTTGTATGCCTACTTCCTTTTCTTGCCTAATTGCTCTGGCTAAAATTTCTAGTTCTATATTGAATAGGAGCAGTAAAAGTTGATATCCTTGTCTTGTACCTGTTTTTTTTTTTTTTTTTTTTTGCGGTACCGGGAATTGAACGCAGGGGCGTTCTACCTCTGCGCTACACCCCCGGCCCTATTTTTTATACTTTATTTTGAAACCAGGTTTCACGAAGTTGCGGAGGGCCTCACTAGGTAGAGAGAGAGAGAGAGAGAGAGACATGGAGAGAGAGAGAGAGAGAGAGAGAGAGAGAGAGAGAGAGCTGAGGCTAGCCGCGAACCCAGATCCTCTGGTCTCTGCCTCCCAAAGTGCTGTACCTGTTTTTATATCAAAAAGTTTCAGTTATTTTTCTCCTGTTGAATATAATATTAACTGTGAGTTTTTTATGTATAGCCTTTATTAGTTTGAGGTATGAATCTTGAAAATTTAATCAGTATAGGGGTTCTATCATAAACAGATGTTTAATTTTATCAAATGCTGTTTCTGCATCTTTTGAGATGATTATATGATTTTTATCCTCCCTTTTGTATATGTGGTGTAATGGTAGGGATTTAGAATGTCCTCCTAGACCTCAGAGAAACAAGGTAGCAATGTAGGAAGTGGGGCTTGGTTGCTAAGGAGGTGTCCCTAGGAGTGTGACTTTTGGGATTATATAAAATCTCTCCTCCTCCTGCTCTCTCTCTGCTTCCATCTTCCACAATGTAAGAATGGAACCTAGCACTTTCCCTTTCTTGACTTCTCACTGTCTTGCCCTGAGCTCTGCAGAACCAGCCTGACATGGACTGAAACTCTAAATCTTCAAAAACTGTGAGCAAATAAATCTTCCTTCCTCTAAGTTATGTGGTCAGGTGTTTGGATCACGGCAATGAGAATGTTGACTGAGACACGTGATTTTTAATGTTTACTCATTTTTTATATTAATAAACACTTGCATCCCTGCAATGAAACACATTTGATCATGATATATAATCTTTTGATGTACTAGTGAACTACATTTACTAGTATTCTATTGAGAATTTCTGCATCCATGTTCATTAGAGATATTGAGCAATAATTTTCTTTTTGTTGTTGTTGTATTCTTGTTAGGTTTTGGTAACATAGCAACACTAGCCTCACAGTGTGAATCTGGAAGATTTTTCTCTCTTTTAAATGTGTGGAATTTTTTTAGAAGAATGTGTGACAGTTCTTCTTTTGTTCATTGGTAAATTCAGCAGCAAGACCATATAGTTCTGGGCTTTTCATTGTTAGATTTTTATTTTTAATTCAATCTCATTACTTGTAATTGTTCTATTCATCTTTTTTATATCTTCTTAGTTCAATTTTGGTATATCATATATGTTTTGACATTTGTGTGTTTCTTCTAGTTTTTCCAATTTATTAGCATATACTTTTTAAATTAATCCCTAATGATCCACTTTATTTATGTGATATCAGTCTGTATCCATCAGCATTCTTATAGATATAATATTGAAGACTGAATGTAACTTAGAGGAATAAGTTTTTTTATGGTTTTGGGTTCAGTCCTTGTGAGGCCAGGGACCACGGATCTCAGGGCATGGCAAAGAGAGGGAGAGCACATGCGCTGTGTTCTTCACATCATGGAGGCCAGAAGCAAGAAAAAGAAAGTGAGGGGAGGAGGAACCATAAATAATCCCCAAAGCCACACCCTCAGGGACCCAAATTCCCCAGCCACAGCCTATTGGCCTAGGCTACCACCCAGATAAATACATTACAATGGATTACAATGGATTACATTACAATGGATGAATCCATTGCTGGGATGACAACCCTCATGACTTACAGTTGTAATGTCTCCTTTTTTAGCTTTCACTTATTTGAGACTTCTCTTTTTTGTTTGTTCGTTTTTGTTTTTGCTCTTGAGCTAAATTTTTGCCAAATTTGCTTATATTTTCAAGACACTAATTTATAACATCAATTTTTATATTGCTTTTAGACTCTTTTATTTCTGCTCAAATCTTTATTCTTGTTTCCTTTTGATAATTGTGTTTTTGGTTCGTTTTTGCTTTTCTGAATCCCTGAACTGCATCATTTGGTTATTTATTCAAAATATTTCTATTTATTTTTTGCATAAGCACTCATTGCTAGAGTCTTCCTTCTTATGAATGCTTTTGTGCATCAGGTTTGGTATGTTGCAATTCCAGCTTCGTTTTTTGCAAGAAAATTTTAGATTTATTTCTGAATTCCTCAACTTTTCACTGCTTCTTCAAAGGCGTGCTGTTCAGTCTCCATGCATTTGTATGATTTCTAAAGTTCTCTTGTTGTTCATTTCTAGTTTTATGCTATTGTGATCAGAAAAAAATACAATATATTATTTATTTTAGTTTATTAAGACTTGTTTTATGGCCTAATATGCCATCTATTCTAGATAATTAAAGGAAGGGAAATAAAAATTACTATTCCTATGACCGTCTATGTGTATGTGTTTAATTTGATGTCATCTTTATTGTTTTATAATATGCTTTAATGTTTATAGTGCATAGCAAAATGCTTTTATATTAAATAGAATTTAATATTTACACAATATCCTACTCTCTTGCCAATGCAACTTATTCAGTACTTTTCATTAAATAATTATATTTTAAGTGAATATCTGGGATAGAGAAATAAAATCCTTTCCATGTATGTATCACCTTAAGAGCAATCTCTACATTTTTATTCCACAATCATTTTTAAGACTTTTTGATATGCATTGTTAAATTTCTTCTAAAAATAATTGTATAGTGGGAACTTATGGTGGAAATAATTACATGTTGTTGTCTGCTTTATTTGGAACACCAAATTGGATATGTTAATAATAGTTCTTAAAAAGCATTTACTATTGAAAAATTGTGGAAAGTAAATTCACATAAAATCAAATTTTCTTTTATTCCTATTCATTACTTTTTAAAAAAATATAAAATTTTATATTTTTATTCTAACCCAATATCATTGCATTGCTGGGCACATAATATATGCTCAATGTATTTTGAATGAATATTTTTAACTTCCTTAATTTCAAGTATCCCAAATTTGGACTAAAAAATAGTGCCACTTTCCTCTTTATACTAAGACTATTTCTTACTGAAAATTCAAGCTTGTCTGAATTTCTTTTTAAAAAATATCTCTCAAAATCTTTTGCACAGGTTCACGTGCATATGTGGGAAATAGAAAATAAGTTGACTTTTCATGTCATACAGAAACAGCTCTTGACAATTCTTTTGACCTACCTGATGCTTGCTGCTGCCTTTAGATCAGCTCCCTGACTTTTTTAAAGCAGAAGATGAGTATATGCCTTTGGCATTGAGACGTTTGAAGAAATGCCTTCATAAACCATTGCAGTTGAAGTCTGCTCTCAGCCCTCCTCAGTCTCTGACTTGTGGGGCAGAAGATGTAGTACAACAATCTCCTCATTAACTCAAGTCACAGTGGCTCATGAGGCATAAAGCAGGTCACTCTTTCCCAAGTCATACATGGTAAAGGTTGTCTTATATCAAAATCTGCTTGGCCTCCAATCTTACTTAACAGCACTTCCAATTCATATATGTGCACGTACTGCAGAGACTCATTTTTCTCCCAACATGTGGTCAATGGCTCTATGAGTTATGCTTGGCCATTCTGTGGCCAAACAATCATTCATTCTTCAGTGTTCGCATAACTGCAGTAAGGTGTCCACACAACCCAATTCTTTTTTACCTTAATCGCAATTTTTTTTTCAGGCACTGTATTTCCTCTTTCATTTCATCCAGATTGGTTAAGGTGACTTAAATTTAACCAACAATTACAACTCAATAAAGTTCAATTTCAAACATATGTAATTGTTAAATTGCCCATATAGGCAATTTTGGATTATTCAAATCCTGAAATATTCAAGTTCTTTGGTAAAGGGCAAGATGGAGTTATACAAAATTTGTTCCCATGTAATAAACATGACCTGATACACATGCTCATATGAAAATGGCGTTCTTGCCTTGCAATAGAGGGGATTCGCATGGTTATTCCCAGACTAAGTTTCAATAATGGGATGATGGTTCCATTTATAGACAGAAACATAAAAAATGACTTTTAAATGATAAAATCTAATGCCAATATAAATTAAAATTATCCATGAGATACCTAGCCAATGAATAAATAAAATGATAAAATTTTAAGGACTAAGAAAATGAGAAGTAATAAAAAGGTATCCTATTGTAATTTGACATGGAAGTCTTATATTTATTTGGATCTAAGAAAAAAGTAAGGGTTGGGATAAAAACGTTGCTTAGAAAAATATGACTTGGTTTTGAGACCATTTCTAGCTATAGGTGACCATTTACTTAATGGAACATTTTGTGGGTCTGTACACATGGTTCCTTTATTCCTCTTTCTTTGTCCTTCATGGGATATAGAAATATTTCATAGTTGCCCTATAAGCAAGGAGCTCATCTGTTAATGTCAATGGAAGGTTTATTAGTATAGAAGTTATATAGCCTACATCCACACATATGTCATATAATGTGACAGGACACCATTTGTTAAACAATGTTCCATGCTTAGACATATGTTCATTCATATAGCAGAGTACACATACATCAAAAATGAATTTGTGAAAGTTTTTTTTGACAAAACTGTTATTAACTTACTTAGGTAAATATATAAAATAGGCATATTTACAGATCTATTTCTATTTTAGAGTGAGCATTGTTAAAATAGAGAGATTAACATAAGTAATTGGTTTATACCATGATAGATTGAATATTTTCCTTGATTACATTTAAGTTCAAAAAGTGGAAGAATGAATAGATTTATAGCTTCTGTGGCCAGATGACCTGGTAAAGAAGATCAGAAAAATTATACATTTCCATATTTCTGAAAGAAACTCTGTTATTCAACAGCCACGTTAGTTTTGTAAATTAAAACTAGAAAAGTTTGAGAACACAATTTTCTTGTATATTAATTTTTATTCAAATATATTTTCAGTAAAAATATATTAAATTGGGACTTGAGGAGTATGTGCTTTTTAAATTTTTATGGGTGCACATGTGTGTTTTTAAATTTTCCTTAGAAAACAACAACATTCCATTAGCACCTTTCAAATATGCACACCTGTTTATTAATTAAATAAATCATTAAAATAAGTAAATAAAGTAAAATTACAAGTTGTTCTTTTAATTGGGGAAATTCTTAAAATACACAGTATTTTTCATGGAAAATTTTAAATTACAAATTATAAATTAGTATAAGTGCTGAACAAATGCTTTTATGGCTTTATTTATTGGTTTACTGCTTTAGTTTTTTGTCAGATTCTTATGACTTTTATTACATTTATAAAGAATTGAATAATAATTATTCAAATGTAATTGTATAAATATTATAAGCTAATCATGGGATCATGGGAGCAAAATGCAAGCACTGAAGGAAAGCACTATAATATACCAGTCTGAGAAGGCTTAATTACCAATATTTTTGCTACAATATCTATTATTTTGAAGGATGCATTGCCAGTCAGAAGATTGATATTTAAATATTTTAGATTTGATGTATTTTCTATATGCAAGCAACAATCTATTTAACTGTACTTTTTATTTCAAGCAAGAAATATGATTGCATATGTAATTTTCCCTTTTAAACTTTTTCCTTAGAATATACTGTGTGAGCTGGGCGTGGTGGTGCACGCTTGTAATCCCAGTACTTTGGGAGGCGGAGAGCGAAGGATCCGGGTTCGCGGCCAGCCTCAGCTCTCTTTCTCTCTCTCTCTCTCTCTCTCTCTCTCTTTCCCTGTCTGTCTCTCTCTACTTAGTGAGGCCCTCCGCAACTTCGTGAGACCCGGTTTCAAAATAAAGTATAAAAAAATAGGGCCGGGGGTGGTGTAGCATGGAGGTAGAACGCCCCTGAGTTCAATCCCTAGTACCGCAAAAAAAAAAAAAAAAGAATATACTGTCTGAGATAATAAGTATTGATTATTTTATTTTAGGAAAGCACATATGTTTACTAAAGGATCATAATAAGAACTAAATACATACTTCTGGGTAATAGATGTTACTTGAATTGGACTCAATTGTTTATCATAACATAGAAAGATAAAAAAAAGGCTATAATGTTATAGTAGTTCATGCTGATATTTGAAGGGCAATGTTTCCTTTCATAGTTTAATAAGTGAGGCAGTTCAGTCGTTAATCAAAATGTAAGCAATATTTAAGCTTTAAATATTTAATCAAGATTTAAGCAGAATTCTAATTAATCAATATTTAAGCACAATTCTATTGCTTCTATATGAGCATTCTATTGTTTCTCATTAAATTTTATAAATCATCTTCTTTACCAACAAAAACATCAACATCTGGGAGTTATCCAACACACTTTTCATTTGTATTTCATTGATATCAACTCTGACATTTATTTCAGTAATTTTGTAACATTTTTCAACACGCATCTCTGACTTCTATTTCCATTTCACAAGGGTTATTGAAATGGATTCCCAAGTTTCCCTTTGACTAAAATTCTGTATCCAAACAAATAAATTCTCAGCACTTTGCTAGAATATAGCTTCAGAATCACATACCTACCTACCAGTATTTGGATCCGTGTACTCTACCTTTTCTTCTGCTACTATAAATAACAACAAACCTTCCAATTCAGTGACAAATAGAGTTCACTCTTGCTTACTCCAAAATATCACTCTAATAATTCTCTCTACAGTCTTATAGATCAACAATTTTTCCTTCTGATTATTTTTTCTTTAGCACTACATCAGTTCCATGTATATGCCAACAGGCTCACCTATACAACACTTTTCTCTGGAACTTACTGTTCACTCCATCTTTCTGATCTCTTTACAGGTAAATTCCAAGGAATCAAATACCCTCTTTGACTTCAATTTCTCTTCCCCTGATCTCTTTTAAATACTTTCCATCTGTCTCCTTCCTCTGTGTTCCAGAGGATCCACCTCCATTTTCTCACATTTTTTTAAACAAACAAACCTCTTCTCAAAAGTCTAATTTTTTTTCTCTTTCAAAGCATTTTGTTTTGTTTTATTTTATTTTAACTATTAACACATATTAACTGTGCACATTGTTGGGATTCACTGTGGTATTTTCATATATGCATTTACTGTGCATTAATCACGTCCATCCACCCTTTTTCTACAATTTCCCATTTCCTTGGCCACCTCATGAATCTCTAACAGTGTCTCTACTTTTAGGTTGGCTCTTCTTTTTTTAGTTTGTACGTATTAGGAAAAGTATGATGTGTGGCTTATTATTTATTTTTAGTTCTTATTTGATTCTCAAAATCTAGGATATAAGTTCTTTGTAGTAAGATTTAATCTGTTTTAGTTGCTCACTTTTCCAACCACCTATCACAAAGACAGGAACATACAAGAAGCTCAGTAGATGCATACCAAATGAATTAATATATATATTTATTATCATATCGCACCCATGTTTGAGATCCACTTATGGAGTCCTGTACACATAAAGTGCCTACACCATTCTATGGTTATAAGTTCCTATATGCTGCATCCTAGAAATCTTCCCCTGGTGAATTATCTATTCTTGTTTCTAGATTCATTTAATGCAGCTTTTACACTGCTGCCTTGCCAAAAATACTTATTCCTTAATCCATATTTTCCATGCATCTGAGACCTTATTCAGAAAAATGCTTAAACTTGTTAATTTTCCTCCATAGTTAGCCTCACTATTATTAATCTTGAAACACATATTGACATTACTCACCTGCTTTCTCTGTGAATATTTTTATAAAGTACTGAATACTTTTATTTTATTTATTTATTTATTTATTTATTTATTTATTTATTTATTTATTTTTTGCAGTACCGGGGATTGAACGCAGGGGCGTTCTACCTCCGCACTACGCCCCCAGCCCTATTTTTTATACTTTATTTTGAAACCGGGTCTCACGAAGTTGCGGAGGGCCTCACGAGAGAGAGAGAGAGAGAGAGAGAGAGAGAGAGACAGGGAGAGAGCAAGAGAGCTGAGGCTGGCCACGAACCCGGATCCTCCGGTCTCCGCCTCCCAAAGTACTGGAATTACAAGCGTGCGCCACCACGCCCGGCACTTCTGAATACTTTTAATTATGCCTTCCACCGAGTGTCTATTACAACCCAATCAGTCTTCTAATGCATTATAATGTATGCTTAAATATGTATACTGGTAATCATAAATATATTTATGTCCATTGGGACACATAATATACCCAAACTGTTCACTGTCTGAAAAATTTAAATATGCTAAATAGTTTACAGCTACATCTGTATGTCTACACCTAAATAAAAGTATGTGGGCATGTATAGGTCAAGACTCTGTGCCTGTCACTTCTCTGAATACTGGGAGGATATTTGGCTGATGATTCCAGCTGCTATGCTCTGTAATTTATCAATTTGTTCACACGGAGGCCATGTTTCCCACAAGACCTCAGTCAAAGACAGAGAGCCTGGCAGGGATATTAAGTCAATTCTGTTTCTGGGACATGGGGCTAACCCAAGAGGTGACTTTAGATTTAAAATGTCTTTGCTGACATTTAAAATGACCTGCTTTGCATTCTAAGATGCTGCTGCTCAACATTTTTTTTTTTTTTGGTACCGGGGATTGAACCCAGGGGCGTTCTACCTCCGAGCTACACCCCCGAGCTACACCCCCGGCCCTATTTTTTAGACTTTCTTTTGAAATCGGGTATCACAAAGTTGCGGAGGGCCTCACTAGGTAGAGAGAGAGAGAGAGAGAGAGAGAGAGAGAAACAGGGAGAGAGAGAGAGAGAGAAAGAGAGAGCTGAGGTTGGCAGCGAACCCGGATCCTCCGTTCTCCGCCTCCCAAAGTACTGGGATTACAAGCATGCACCACCACGCCCGGCTCCCCATTTTTCTTGATAGGTGTTGCCCTTAATAAATGACATGTATTAGCTGGGCGTGGTGGCACATGCTTGTAATCCCAGGCCTTGGGAGGCTGAGACAGGATGATCTGGTTTTGTGGCCAGCCTCAGCTACTTAGTGAGGCCCTCCACAACTTCGTGAGACCGGCTTTCAAAATAAAGGATAAAAAATAGGGCCGGGGGTGTAGTTCGGAGGTAGAACACCCCTGGGTTCAATCCCCGGTACCACAAAAATAAATAAATAAATAAATAAATAAATGACATGTATGACAAATTCAGTCTAGATAATTGTTTCTTTCTTTTTTATTTATTTTTGGTGTTACTGAAAATTTGGTGTTACTTATTTTTGGTGTTACCAGGGGCATTCTATCTCTGAGCTCCACCCCCAGCCCTATTTTTTGTTCTTTATTTTGAAACAGGGTCTCACTAAGTTGTGGAGGGCCTCACTAAGTAGCAGAGGCTGGCCGCGAATCCGGATCCTTCCGTCTCAGCCTCCCAAGTACTGGGATTACAAGCATGCGCCACCATGCCCAGCTTAGATAATTATTTCTTAAAGTATCATGATTAACACAAACTGTATCTGTAGTATATCAAGAATGCATGTGGTAAGATGGGGAATTTGTGATTTGCCTATACAACATGCATTTGATCTAGGGTATAATTAATGGCTGAGGTAGAAATTTCCCTAACACAAGATGGTCTCTTAACTGCTAAATATTCCACTGGAAATTACCTTGGAAAAATTCAAGTGGGGATGATTGCTGTTTTAGATGGGATAATTCAGACATTTAAAACATATGAGAATGAGTGAGGAGGCCAGTGCCTATAAAGACAGCAGAGCTATCTAGTTATTGCAAGATTGTATTGATGCCATCTGAGGGATATTAAGAGACTGAGGACCATTAGTTAGCAAGCGGTTAAAGGTTAACTATGATAGAGGATCTCTGTTGATGCTTATATAAGACCTTTATACCTGAATGTAGAAGCACAGGTGAAGGTCAGCAGCAGGCTGCCAACTTATTTGTTATATTAGAGACCTATAGAAACAGGTACTGAGCTATGGCACATCTGTTAGATGAAGGTCTTGGCCTCTGTGGGGAAAAAAAAAAAACTATGATTCAGGAAGCATGACAGAGGCACGAAGGTATGGGCATCAGGAAGTGTTGACTTTGCAGCCCCTATTGGACCCTCTGGGCTTGTGGATTTTGTCCCCCCTTCCCTACTAAGAGCTAGTGCTATGGCAGAAGACATTGTGGAGGCTGCTGCCCCAAAGACAAAATCCTAGAAGCTACCCCGACATCCATTCTTCACTGTCAGGATGATACATTCAAAAAAAGATGTATGCAGTTGTGCTGAGCCTAAAATAGGAAATAGACATTATACCAAAAGAATTGCAATGTACTAAAAAAGTAGTTCTTACATACAGTCTGGTAACTGGATAATATTCCTAGCATTGAATCTTGAGGATTCTTAATCAAGAAGCAAAATACAAGCTCATGAAAGCAATCATTGATTGAAATGGAAACCCTTTCCCAAGATATAGGATTTAATGCTCAAGAACTCAAGAGATTGGAAAAAACTTGCTGCAGCAATGGTCTCTGAAATCCTGCTAAAAAGAACAACCAGAATAAGTAAGGGGGAATGTCAGAGTTTCCCTAGGAGGTGGAAGAGGTAAGAATGAAGTTGGAGGAAATGGGCATTCTGGAATGGGCATATTATAGAAGGTGAGAAGGTCCCTCTGAGATTTACATTTAATGGGAGAGACCAGATGACCCAGAATTTACCAAGCTGATGAGGTAAGGGAGCATCAGTATCACTAAGTTCTCCTCTGCACACCAGGGCTAACATAGGACAGGCAGCTACGGAGCTGAATGATAGAGTCCCAAAATAACAGAGGTCAGCGCCGGCCGTAATGGCCAGGAGGCTGCAATTGCTGTTATGACTGGTAAGGTTAAAGGGTATGATAAGAGGCTTAACCAACAAAGATTTATGAAGATACTTAATAGAATACAGCCTTCCTATCAGCAAAACAGACAGGCAACCCACAAATGCACTGCTTCTGTGACATGCTGGTATTCTTGGGCAGTAGAGCATGCAATGTTCGGGGCTTAACATCAATCTGTCACCATGGGTTGGGTTTGCACAAGCATAGTGACTACACCAGCCTTGACTCTTGGGAATTCTCACCATGAGCTCACATTCAGCTTGGAAATCATGGCTGCATAGTTCATGAGTTAATAGTGTCATTTTACTGTGTGGAGATAGGATAAAATGCACTAAAAGTCATGATTTTATATTGATATTTTGAATTCATATTTAACATTAAAGAATCCCTATAAAATTAACTTGATTTTAAACATGAGTCCTTTATTCTCTTATACTGAAATCTAATATTAGCATAATTATTAATTTGTTTTGTGTATATCTTTCTATACACAAATATGGATATAATAGGTATACCTAATGTAAATAAAATAAGTGATATAAGATCTATTTATCTAAGTCAAAATATACATGTTTCTAATGTCAAAGTATTGTTGGAGGGCTATATTCAGGCGTGGGATACATATATCTCTTACACTGAAGTAATAATGACATTGTTACTTTGAACAAAAAAATAGAAGAATAAATTTTAAGATTTATGTGCAAATTTGACTAAAATATATTCATCTAAGAATAAACTATTATGATGTATTCTAAAGATACTTCTAACAATTCCTTATTCAATGTAGTTATGTAAACATCTTAACATATAGTTTGATTTCCTTTCAATTTTAGGTATTTTTTTGTTAATTTAATTCTGCATAGATTCATAAACTACATTGTCATATTCCCTTACCTAAAATTTCTCACACATATTAACTTTTAACAAACTTGTTTATTTAATTATAAACATACTTTCAGGAACATAAACTGGTCTTACATGTTCCTGTATATTTTTCACAAGTTCAAATGTGAATAATTTGAAAAATTATGTAATCAACACTCAGGCTAAGAAATAGCACGTTAAAACTACTCACTATATGTTCATCTGAACATTTCTCTCTTCTGCCCAAAGTTTATCACTAACTTTATTGTTTCTGATAAGTAGCACAATAATTATTTTTCCTAATTTTTATATAATAATTACATAATAAATATCTTTGAACACGTCATGAGGTTCAACATACTGGTGTAAGCAGATATTTTGATTTGCTACTTAGTATTTTATCTTATAAATATGTCATTTTTGTTACATTCATTCTATTGTGTACATGAACATATTCAAATTTAGTAGATAAATTTAAATGGTTTATCAAATACTTTATAACAATTTATACTACCTCAAAAACATTTGAGAATTTTTTCCTTCACTTTCCCGACAATTCTATCGTCAGTCTTAATTTTAGTCTTTATGTTTGACTTGTAGTGTTATATCACTGACATTTTTCTGATGATTAATGTAATGGAGGTATGCTAGTATCTTGTACATTTGTACATGCATTCTCTCTTCTGAAGTGCTTCTTTAAACATTTTCTTTACTCCATTTTCTGCTCTTTTCTAATTAATATATAGGTACTTACAAAACTTTATGAATACATTAATGGCCTGTATGTGCCATAAATGCTTTCTTTGCTCCAGGATATTATCAGAACACAATAATACAGAAGTCCAGAAACATTTCCACAGAACTGGCCACTTGATTTTGTTTACTAAGAAATCATGGAAAGATCTTGCTTTTCAATACATAGCATGGAGTAATTTGGGTTTAAGAGAAAGAGAAAAGAAGGATGGAAGGGAGGGAGGGAGGAAGAAAGGAAGGGAGGAAACAAGGAAGGAAGACAGATGATCATTTATTTTATCAACCTATAAACAGAAATCATATCTAGATATAAAAGGTAAAATAAGAATACCTCTGAAAGAGAACATGGATCACAGCCTGCATGATGTTGGAGTAGGAATGGGTTATTTGAACAAGATAAGGAAAACATTATCATAAAGAAAAAGATTGATATCAAAATCAAGAGTGATTCCTAGCATTAACAGAGTAAGGGGCCATAAATTCACAAGATAAAAATTCCAACAAATACATTTTACTTTTATTGATAATATATTTCCACGTCTTTGCAAAATATGCTTCTTTTGTTTATTGGTGTTTCCATTGTTTATAGTTCTTTTTTCACTTCTTTCCATAAATAAAATATACATTTATCCTCTCTCTACAATTCTTTATTATTTTACATTTCAGTGGGGTGATAATGATTCTGTTTATTTCTTTAAAGACTCTTAAAGTGATTCGATGCCTGTGATGGCTGTAGTTTTCATTCATAACCACATCGGAGCAAAAAGTTATCTGTGCCTAGATTATAGGAAAGTTTCTACAAGAAAAGTGCTAATTTCTTTTATACTGTCAAGATCCCTAGATTTACGTGATTCTAAACTTTTTTATTGGATTCTTGTCCTCTATTTTGAAAAATGCATTTACATTTTGTAGTCCTCTGATACATGGCTTGAGACTTTTCTTCTTCATGAGAGACTTACCTCACCCAAGCAAAACCTCACCTCAGACACTAGGGCTGTCATAGCAGAATGACACATACTGGGTGACGTAAACAACAAAAATGTATTTTCTCGCAGTTTCAGAGGCTGGAAGTTTGCAGCAAGGTATGGACAGGTGGACAGGGTTAGTTTCTTACAACACTTCTCTTCTTGGCTTGTAGATAATCATTTTCATGTCCACATTGAGCTCACCTATTGTCTGTGTGTCTATGTCCAAATTATGTATTCTTGCAAAGATGCCAGCCATTTTTTTTTTTTTTGCAGTACTGGAGATTGAACCCAGGGACATTTTTATCTCTGAGTTACACCCCCAGCCCTATTTTTTATTCTTTATTTTGAAACAAGGTCTCGCTAAGTTGTGGAGGGCCTCACTAAGTAGCTGAGGCTGGCCACGAACCTGGAACCTCCTGTCTCAGCCTCCCAAGTACTGGGGTTACAAGTGTGTGCCACCACGCCCGGCCAGCAATTTTTAATTGGGATGCACCCTGATGTCCTAATTTTCCTTATTTACTCTTTTAATGACTACATCTCTAAATATGGTCATACTGTGACTTCAACATATAAAATTTTTGGAAGAAATAACTCAGTCTGTAACAGATGAAATCTCTCATTAATTTAAACATTAATTGAGAAGCAGCCCTTGCAGGGTTTCCTGTTATGTATCATATAGGTAATCAGGAGTTCTGATTACCTTAATACTCTCACACAAACTCACTAGCTCATCTCCATTTGTGACATATCAGAATAATAGCCTTAAATTTTAAGTTATATATTCCTACCTAATAGTTTTACTGAATAGCTGATTTGGACTTACGGTAAAATTTTTATGTTCATGGGCCTCTTCACTTTTTCTTCAGCAGTTTTCATTCTTTATTTAGTGATTTTGTACTCTTACTAGATATGCTATGATACACACACATATTTTTATCGGTGGGAAATTTTAATATAGCCAAAAGTGTGTTCATCACTGAGGGAAATAATTTGGTAATATATATCAACATTGTTTGTAGTATATTAAATGACAAAAGTAAGTTTCAAAAATACCATATGTAATATGTTTATCTGTCAACTACCCACATATCTACCTAGCTATAGAGGAAAATAACTTTTAAAAGGAACAATATAAAACATTATTATATTCTAAGAGTTTAATTGTGGTTAAATCTAGAGGCTGATGGTAGCATATTAAATTTTTCCTTTTCCAAATGTCAGTTAAATGGAGGCTGGAGGCTACATTGATTTATCCTAGACTTTTGTTTCTAGAATAGACTGATGGGTTAGATGTAATTCAGTGTTAGAGCACTTGACTAGTATGTATGAGGATCTGAGTTTGATACCCAATACTGCCCCCCCAAAACCACTTAAATTGATTTATTTTTCTTTTGAGATGGGATCTTAACATATTACCCAAGCTGGACTAGAATTCTCAGTCCCCCTTCCTCAGCAATTAAAGTATCTGGGATTACAGGGATGTACCCATGCACCTGGCTCTAAACTTGAATTATTTTGTCAGAATATGTAACAAATTAGAAAAATGACCATATAGTAGTAATAATGTGGATAAGAAAAATCATTAAGGAAATAATATCAAAAGAAAAAATTTTATAAAAATTGTTTAGCTAAAAATATTTGAAAATCCATATATCTGACAAAATATATAATCTACAACTAGTTCAGATATAATTGCAAAGTTCCATATAATTATTAATATATCATTTTAAATTTGAAATAGCATTGATATCATGTTACATATAAAAAATCAAATAGGCCACAATAATGTATATGTAGAAATATGTATGTGTATACATACATACAAATATAAATATATTTATAAATATAAATAAATATGTATAAAATTGTGGAGAATAATACATCAAAGCCTTACACATTATCTTTGGTAATAATAAAATTTTGTATTGATTTTCTGGACTCTTAAAATTTTCTAAGGATTTTGGTAACTTTTAGTTTGGCTACAATGAGTACTTTTACCTTTGCTATTTAATATTTACTGAAAAATAGTGATTAGGCCATAGGAATAGCCATTGATAAAGCTGAAGGTTTATGTGTTGTATTTAACAGTATTATGGGCAAAATAAATCTGAGAAGAATATGTGTTGAAAAAATAAAAATATCATGGAGCAGAGTAAACTCATGATGACTTGCTGCTGGGGCTTTGTATGCCTCTTAAAATGTGTTATTCTCTTCTTTCTGGCTGCATCATTCAAAAGAAAAGCAAGCCATTTCCTGAGTTTGTTTAATGGCATTCTAAAATAACTCTTCTCTAGGAATTCAAAATGCTCCTGACAGCAAGAGGTAACCAAATACATTCAGTCAGCTAAGATTCAATTTTAGATCTTCATGGAGCAGTGTGATATATTATTTTTTAAAAAAAAATCCTTTGTACAGTGCTGATATTCAGCCAGCAAGCAAGAGCTTAGCTATACTGGTTTTTTAAAATATTGAAATAATTTCTTTCCTTTGGTAGTTATTGCCTCAAGTTCCCAAGTCCACATATCCTGTGTCTGCCATCAGTAAGTTTGCGAAACTTGCATTCTTTCCCAATATCTTCAGTACCATTCCAGAGTCCAACAAGCAAGTTGTTAATGCCAGGCACTGTAAAGTCCTCCTGACCCATACCCCAACACCAAGATGCATGCCTATGCTCATTTATAGTGACTATGTGGTGCTGTTTGTCGAATGGTTTGAATCTTAGCCCTTTTTACATAGAGTTATATAATCGTATAAAATATATTATGTTTAAAATATGCTATTTTGAGGTTACATAATATTACTTGTTTTATTTATTTAAAAATCTTCTGATGAGTATTCATTTTCAAGTTGTATGTTACAAGAGGTTCATTTTTTGACCTGTATCCACTCTTTGGGATGACTGGACTGAGGCATGCACAATCCTCTCACCATTTATATGTCTATGATGACCATCTAGTAATCTCTAGGCTGCCATACATTGCTTGGAGCACAATAGTCAGCCTGAAATGATCTCAGCTGGTCACTGGAGTTAGAAAAGCATTATACTATCAATTGACTGAGAGCTGAAGTAGCTGACTGGTACATGCAGGTTACACAGAATTTCACATATAGGGATCCTTGGGCTTTCCTTCCTGTATCCTGCTGTTTCTCCATTCAACTTATCAGCCTAGACAATACTGAGATTGAGGTCAGGTGAACCTGAATCCTGATTGTGCCTGCAGAGTCTCCATCCTGATCTTCATCCACTTACGAGGGGCCTGCATCTTTAGCTGGTACTCTAGAACTGCTTTTCATTTCCTTTGACCATTTTTTGAGCTCAATGTTTCTCTGTCCTTAAAAATTTATACTTAGAAAAATTTCATGCATCCAAGAGTGAAAATGATTGATGTATTATGGTTTGGATCTAGACTGTCCCCCATGTTGAAGGTGGGTCCCTGGGGGCATGACCCAGGATAGTGTTTCCTGGGCAGGTTGCTGCAACTTCAGGTTCCTCTCTCTCTGGCCACAACGAGCTGACAACAAGCTCTCTCCTTCTTTTCTCTGCTTCCTGCCATCATTCTCTAAGGACCTATAACTCCAGCTCCTGGTTGACAGCTGGCATAGATGGCATGTGTGTGTGTGTGTGTGTATATATATATATATATATATATATATATATATATATGGACTGAATTCTCCAAAAGTGTAAGCAAATAAACCTTCCTCTAAGTTGTGATTGTCAGGTATTTTGGATCACAGTGGTGCAGATGCAGAATGAAACATTATGTATTTGTAAATTATTATTTGGCTGCTTGGCTATAAAATATATTTAAGGATCTAAATAAAGAAGTAAGAGCAAACAATTTTTGGTTAGGTGTGAAATTTAGACCTTCACATATTTAAAAAATGCTAATTATCTTAGTAGAGAAGAACATATGCCTATAAGATCAAAAATATGATTTGAGCCAATGAATTAATGAAATTCCGGATATCTGTACACATGTTGGGATTCTAAAGGGGATATAACTATATAACATGTTATTTAGAACTTAATTTAATATAACTTCATTGTAGATTTTTGAAGTTCTCCTTCCAATATATGATATCTCTATTTTAATAATAATGTCAAAAGAAAAATTAATTTACTTATACACATATATACCAAAACATAACTTTTTCTAAAGCCATACATAGATCACAGGAAAGAACACTTCCACCTTAATGATTAATGGCAAACTCCCAATTGTTGTGTTTCAGTCAAGCATTTGAGGTAGAACTGTAATTTGAAAATGTTCTGGTTATTTTATTGGTTTTTATATGCTTGTAACTTTCATGAAAGAAAAAATTGAAAGTATAGTTATCAATAAGGAAGAGAAAAGTCTGTGAGAATGTGGAAATCTGAGAAAATCATATGATATCATTATTGAAAATAGATAATTCGAATCAAATATATTTCCATAACTGTAGTGCTTTGATTTTGTATTAAGGTTCCCATCATAACATTGTGTTACTCCTCGGAGGCTACAGATAGATATACATATATATAGAAAATTTGAAAAAATCAGTTTGATGGTTTGGTAAAGAAAAGTTTGGATGCCTTCAATAATGTGCTTAGATATGGTGTGATTAAAGCCTAGTTATCAACCTGACATAAAATGAGGAATGCTTGACCTTCTATTATTCCTTTATTAGGATTTGGCTGTACATATATATACATGGGAACCAAAACAAGACAGACTTTGCTCTCCCAAAATTTTTATTATTAGGGAATAATTCATTTCACAATTTGTGTACAAGTTTGACTGATCCATTTAGGAAGAACCTAATTGCAATACTCAGTTATAGCAAAGAACCAAAAAATTCTAAAAGAGTAACTTTCTCTCCATTTTGCTCATCCCCTTTTCTGTGTCACCTAGGTAACCTGAGTACAAAGTACACTTGAAATACACAGGAGCTCATCCATATTTATTTCTATATTTCAGGTAGGGGTCTTGATACAAGGCCCATTCTGAGAATAGATATTTGGGCAAAGAGCTATACTTTCAATAATCACTTAAGATAATGGTAAAGTTCAAAACTCCCAGAATTTGGACAATCCCTATCAGCCCTTTGACATTTGATGAAAGATTTAACAGTAGGAGTACAGGGTGGTGTTTTAATATCACCTGCTGTAATAGTTTCTGACTAGTTCACTGGTGTAATAGTTTGCAACCAAGTGATTGTGAATCATAAATTTTAGAAAGTATAGTCTGATTTTAGCCTATTAGTGACAGAAAATTACTGAATGACTTTGATAAATGTAGATAAACAATAAAAGGGAAAGTCACAAAACAAATCTAAAGGAAACATATGATTAGGGTTGGGATACTTTGAAAGTGAGAAGTATGATCTATTTAAACACTCTCAGGATCTGTTTCTCTTTTGAGTTTATTGTGCCTATATTTTTGTTTCCTTACACCTTTAGATACCATTCAGAAATAAGTTTTTTTCTAGTTTGTCCCTTTATATAAACTCAAATTTCTATATATCAAAAAACTAAACTGATTTTTATGTTTATTCATCTTCTTTGATTTTAATTATTACCTGGCCCCTTTAACAGTGCCATAGTATTTGACTAAACAGCATAAAAAAATTAGTCTTTTGACCTATATTCCTGTGTTACAGATATATTTCCATATTTCTGTATAAAAGAAGTTATATATTTATATAGTAGAGGGTCACTAAACAGTTAAATAAAAATGGCAGATTGATAGTAAAGTAGCCACCAATAAGATGCTATAGTTATAAATCAGGTCAGATTAAACTCTTAAAATTATTTAAAGAGCCAGGTGTGGTAGCTTGGGAGTACTTGGGAAGCTGAAACAAAGGACCACATTTCAAGACCAACTTCAACAACTTAGTACACTTTCAGCAATTTAGCAAGACCCTATTTCAAAACAAAGAAAAAATAAATAAATAAAATGGGGCTGGGGTGTAGCTCAGAGATAGAATACCCCTGGGTTCAATTCTCAGTACTGAAGTTCAGAAATAGGACACCAGATCTCAATTTACTTTACTAGTTATAATTATCCAGATGATTATTATAAAATAAGTAAAAAATTCAAACCAATTCAAACTGGAAAGTTTAAAATTATGCATAGTCCTAATCAGATATAGTTTCGTATTTTAGAATCATACTTTATGTATGTCTACATCTTTGTTAAAATATATTGATGTTATCTAAAATGAATATTATGAGTAAATATATAATCATCAACCAAAATTCTATATAATTTAATAATTTAATTTAAGCCCTTTGAAACTCAAAATTTTTCCATGATGTATCATATATAACCAATACATGATTTCCACACAAATTTTTAATTCACAAAATTTTTACTGATATGAATCCCAGATTACTTACTTGAGTTAAAATCCAACAGTTAACTGTTAATTACTATTACCAGTTAAAATAAAATATTAAATATTTAAAATATAGTCTTCTATTTATAAGCTATTATAAGCACATCATATTGCCCCCTTATAGTTAGATCTTTGCTCATATTCTATCCGTAGGGATAGAATCAAAAGGTAAAAGCTGGGCATGGTGGCACACACTTGTAATCCCAGTAAAACAGAGTCTGAGACAGGAGGATTGCAGGTTCAAAGACAATCTCAGCAAAGAGTGAGACTCTCATTAACCTAGCAAGACCCTGTTTCAAAATAAAAATAAAATAGTGTTGGTGGTGTAGCTCAGAGGTGGAATGCTCCTGGGTGCCACAAAAAAAAAAGAAAAAAGAAAAAAGATAGAATGCATATTTTTTCATCTCTTTTGAAATTGTCAGACACACAGAGGCTATACAACTTTATTATTTCACTCAGACTCTTCAGGAATTTTTACCTGTAAAACTTCATCAATAATGATAATTATTATTTTATCTCTGCTGCTAGGTAAAACAATTACCTCCCCATATACAAAACATAAAAGGAATTTGCAAACATTTAATTCCTTGAATGTCATTACCTAAGTAGAAGCAATTTTCTTAAAGCTCACTTTAATGTATTTTAACGTTTGGTTCTTTTATGTTTGTTTATTTTATGGACTTAGGTCTAATTTGCATATCAGATTGATGGACACATGATTTGTAAGTAGGGTTTCCCCAATTTCTGGTCTAATTTTCTTCATTTTGGTTTTATTTATTTCACTAACACTTTGCTTGGCTTTTCTCTCTGATACTTATTCATTTTTCACCTCTCAGTATTATAATCACAGCAAGATATGCCTTGAACAACTAATGAATCAAATTTTAACTCTGTTATGTTTATCAAAGAAAACTTTAAAGTTTTTTTCATGACTCTCCTGACAATATGTAACCATATACTTCAGTGTATGTGGTCTTATTTTGATTGGTTTATTTTTCTTTCTTATAGCAAATTAATTAGTTTGTAACTAATTACTTTTTTGGTACTGGGGATTGAACTCAGGAGCATTCTACCTCGGAGCTGTACCCCAGCCTTATATTTTGTTGTCGTTTTGAAATAGGTTCTCCCGAAGTTGCTGAGTCTGGCCTTGAAACTGCGATCTGATCCTCCGGTCTCAGCTTCCCAAGTGCTGGGATTACAGGTGTGATCAGCCACACCCAGCTAGTTTGTAACATTTTCAGAGTGGGAAATGGCCAGGCACTGTGGCTCAAGCCTGTAAACACAGCACTTGAGATGATGAGACAGGAGCATCATAGATTTGAGAACAGCCTGAGCAACATAGGGAGACTCTCAGCAACCTAGCAAGACCATGTTTCAAAATTTAAAAAAATAATAATAAATGAAAAAGGGCTGGGGATGTAGCTTGGAGGTAGAATGCCACTGCGTTCAATCCCCAGTACCAAAAAAAAAGAGTTAGAAATAGATATCTTAGTTGTTTGTTTGTTTGTTACAAATTATGGTGTGTAGGGAATATTTTAAATATTCAATAAATATCTATTGAATAACTTCATAGGTGGGTTTAGGCAAGGGGCAGGTCTACCAACAGACAATTTTAGGATAACCACTGTACTGGAGTTCAGAAATAGAACAACAGATCTGGGAAAGACTGTGTCTTGGAAAGGGAATAGCAGAGAACTCCCTAAGAGACTGGTGCAGGGGGGCTTTTAATTAAACTGACACTTATTAGTCTTTCTCATATGTGAATTTTCTAGGCAATTTTATAGTGGTGATTCTGAATTTCTTAGAAATCTTTCTTTCCTTGTATTCTCTAATTTATTTGTGGTTTTCCTCCAACTTTTCATCTTGGGTGGATTTCTTTTTACTTAATATAATTATAAATGAACAGTTGGTATAAAGTAGAGGATAAGCAGCTGGGTGTGGTGGCGCACGCTTGTAATCTCAGTACTTGGGAAGCTGAGAATGGAGGATCCGGGTTTGCCGCCAGCCTCAGCTATTTAGTGAGGCACTGCGCAACTTAGTGAGACCCTGTTTCAAAATAAAGAATAAAAAATAGAGCTGGGGGTATAGCTTGGAGGTAGAATGCCCCTGGGTTCAATTCCCAGAACCGCAAAAAAAAAAAAAAGTAGAGGATAAGCCATTACATAAGTTCATAGGTAACACAAATGTCTATATAATCGAACACCAATGCAAAGCATAAAAAGAGGACTATAAAAGCCAAAAAGAATGCTTTTGTGATAGAATAGACTAAATCTTAAAATACTTATGGTGTTATTAATGGAATTCCCAAGACTAATATAAAATGTGATTGAAGTATATGAAGTTTTCACTAACTTTCATAATATTAAGATAGTGTAATCAATTTGAGACTTTTTTATTTCACATTGCTTTTCCTAGTGTAACTTTTCCTAGAGTAACTTTTCCTAGATTGCCTCAAATAAAAATTCTTAGGCATATAGGAAGATGAATCAATGTTTTCTAAGAAGTTAAAACCTGATTTACTTAGAGTAGCTTGAAGAATGACAGGGTTGGGAATAAGTCTTAAGCAACATCTGGGTGTAAGGAAAAAGGGTTGTAATTGCCCCAGTTCCTCTTCTTTGCCTGAACATTTTTATTGCCTGTCATTAACTGGAATGCAATTTACACCCCTTCCCCCAAACACACACACACACACACACACACACACACACACACACACAGCAGCAGCAGCAGCAGCAGCAGCAGCAGCAGCAGCAGCAACCAACCAAATACAGGTGGGAATATGTTTAAAAGTAAACTGCTCCCTTATTCTGTGGTCAATCAATGAGTTGTGTGTTTACTGTGGCTCTTGGTTTTCTGCAGCGGGATTAAACTCCAGTCATCCACAGTGGTATTTGTCATTATGGAATATAACCTTTCTCAATTGCTTTCTTTTTTTGGCCTCTTTCTCCCATTCCTAGAGCCAAGTTTCCCTCACCAATAAAATAATCATATCACCGTAGAGGCTTACTTCAGAGTCTGCTTCTGATGTAAACCATAACTAAAGAGAAATCTTCCAGTGGGTGATGGATGAGAAAGCTTTATTATGTGTTTGCCATGTTCCTGCCATTCTAGCTGTCCTTCTCAAAGGAGAGGCTTGGAAATAGTTATTTCCAATCTAGTAGAATTAAGCCTTATTTTAAAAATAGGTGTTTATTAGATTGTATTAAATATATTTAAATACTGAGCAATTTATAATTGACTAATTTTTTCAAAGTATATGTGTGTATAATGTATATGTTTCTCATGTAAAGGAATAAAAATAAAAATGATACAAACACACAAAGGAATATATTCATATGTCCCTTTGTAAAATATACACAGTATTCCTCATGTGCATGTACCTATCTTCTGTTATTGGTATCTGAGGACAAAATTAGGCTTCTATAATGTGTTCCTCAGAGATTATAACAAGACAACATACTAGTTAGCCAGCTCATATAATGCACACTAGAAAGTTTTATTATATAATGCACAGAATTATCTAACTCATGATTCTTTGTCATCAGACTGTTTTGAATTTTAACCTCACACAATCGTGTGGTGGCCCTACAGTTGAATGTATTAGATTTTTTTTTTCAGAATTCATGGAGTCAAATTGACAGAAATTTAAATATATTATCTATTATTTATGATTATTTATGTAATAAGTTATTAAATTTATATATACTTATATGAATTTATTTTGATTTATTAATTAAAGACAAATTGGTTGAACATGTTTAACAGTAACATATACCTTCTTAGACTCTATTCAATTCTCATGTTATGTATATATATTCAACTATATCTGTTATGAAAAGTAACAAATATTGAAATGAGATCAGATTTTCTACCTAGCCCTTTTTATAATTATAACATTAGATATCTGTGTGTGTGTGTGTGTGTGTGTGTGTGTGGTACTGGGGATTGAAATGATTGAATCCAGAGGCATTCTACTTCTAAAGTATTCCCTCAGCCCTTTTTATGAAACAGTGTCTTGCTAGATTGCTGACAGTCTCACTGTGTTGCTGAAGCTGTCCTCAAACCTGGGATCCCCCTGTCTCAGCCTCCCAGGTACTGATATTACAGGTGTGTAACACCATGCCTGACTCCACATTAGATATCTTAAAGTAAAAGGAAATGACATAGTTTGTCTAGTCAAGAATATGCATATTCTAATTATCAAAATAAAATGAATTCATTAGTCAACTTTCTTATAACTGCATGGACAGTGAAGAAAAAAATCCTAATTTACAAAGCAGAAATAGTCCTCATGATAAATAGAAAGAGAAATTTTCTCTTTTTTTTAGGTCCTACCAAGCAGACAGCATTATATATTTCTATGTGAATCATCAAAAGTAAGAGGCATCTATTGTTAAAATCAGTTACTAAAAAGTAGGTCATTGACTGACACATGTTTCCAAAGACCCAGTATCAGGGAATTAAACTTGTAAAAGAAAATATATCTGATACTTGTTAAAAATTTTAAATAAAAATTTATTTAAGACTATTGTAATGCGGGTCAAAAGTATTTTTAAACAGTAGGTGAGCTAACGGAAAAGTACTGGAGGATTTGGTGGTTGTGGGGTTGGTCAGTATAATTTGGCCACTGTGTTTTCTAATAGTCCCTTAGAGAATTTAGGTTCCTGTTTTTCCATAGAAACTTAGAAACATGGCCATTTATTTCTTAATTATTAAATGTCAAAGCTATGGCTCCCAAATCGTAAGATCTGGGTTGTAGAAGATTTACATCTCAAAGGAATAAGAAAAGAATGGTTCCTAAAGTGAATGCTCTGAGAGAAAGGAGTCTAGGGACTTGAGGAAGACACTGTCTAAACTTTAGTCAAGCTGAAGGGAACCTAATGCCATCTTATCACTACTTAAAGGAATTAAATATTGTATTCTGCTTTCAGTTTTGTAGTTCCACACCAACACTCACACATAAAAATGTATCAATTCCATATTCTGTAGAATTATAGATATGACCATGTTGAATGAAATACTGACAGGAAATTACAGCTTTGTGTTTGTTTTTGGGATGCCAATAAATCACCAAACATGACTACCTAGGATGCTTCTTGCAATGCTCCATAGAGTTGGAGATACGTATGTAGTATTGGTCATTAGTCTCAATTTTGAAAAAAATATGGAACTAGGTCAAGAAGAATTTACTACCTCTAAACTTTAAAATCCTACCCCTAGTCTTGACTCACTAATATTTGTTCTGTTCGTAGATAGCAATGATCAGTAGATTTTCCATTGGTGCATTCTTACAGTGAATTATCTGACTAATCCAGTTACCAAAGCTGTGTCCTTATGAGGGCCACCATAAACAAAATCTCAGCACAGGGCATTTATGTACTACAATATGGGTTGCTGCCAGAGCCAATTATATACTCAGACAAGAAGCTGACAACATAATTAGCATGAAGGAAAAACATTGCGCTGTTGTATACTTTCATTTTACCTAGTATTATTAATGGTTCTATTAAAAGAACAGAAAAGAAAGGTTATAATATTTGTTCTCATGGTAACTCTCTCCAAATATATAAAGAAAGGCAAATGATTAGTCATTTTTATTCATTTAATATTCAGTGTGTTCACTTGCCAAAGCACAAAGGCCAGAAAAGAAATTAACCTTTGCTCTTGGTTTGATGGGATTGAAACTAAAATAAGATCCGGCTAGCATTAATATTGTTAAATTGAAGCTGCTGGGAAGACAGATGAAGGCTTTAAAATAACCCCAGATTGCTACTGGTATATCCTCTCAAAACAAAAATTCCAGCCTGTTTAGTTCAAAGATCATTAGTTCCCTTATTCGACAATTTGGGATTTTACATCTCATAATGTGAGAAATGCACTGTGTTATCTAACAGAGTGTGTGACCCTGGGCTAATTAAAAGGCCCACATGAGCAGGGCAGGGTGAAGCAATGCCTCTTCATTACAAGTGGTGGTTATCCTCTGGAGGCAGAAACATCAAAAGATTCTTGGAAGGGGTCCATGCATCAGTCAAAGGCAGTGCGCTTCCCAGACAGCAAGGCTACAGAGTGGGAAGGCAGCTCTGGGAGCTGTTTGATCTGAGTGTGGCTTTTTATTTGTTTGTCGTATTGATGAAATAGAAGTCCTCAGAGGGAATTGAACATGGAGATGGAAAGTGAAAGTGACCTTTACAGCTGACAGGCCACACTTGGGGTGAGGAGGTAAGGGTGACATTAGTAAGAGTATGTTCAGTACCGTGTTAATTGGGGAGTGACAGATTAGTGGAGAAAGGAAAGGGGAGAGTTTGGAGGTTTCCCTGATGCGTGGTTCCCATTCCTTGACCCCTTCACCTCCTGTGCTAGCTCTGTATTTCCATCCCTATGCTCTATGCTAACTGGAAGCCAGGCAAACAAGGAGAAGCCAGATCATGCATGTGACGATAATGGGGCTACAGAGAGTGAAACAGGCAACCTGAACACTCATGATAACTCCAATGCTAGGAATCTCTTTAACAGAAGTAATCTGCCTTATGCAAAAGATAAATACTTTGGAATTGTTTGTAAAGGAAAACAATGGCACTTATACACTTATCAATAAAAGGGTGGAGGTTAAATATATAACATTCATATGATATATATATATACATATGATAATATATGAATATAAAAATCAGGATAATGGAAAACTACGCAGCATAAAAAGATAGAAATGAAAGGGCATACCAATGTGAAATTACACTACACACGTTTGTTTATGTATACAGTGATAAGACAATGTGCAAACTCTGGTCCTTTTTGTAATGTATATATCATATGGTAGAAATAAACATATACACAATGCATTTTATAGGTTTATAATGTTATAATCTTATATCTATCTGTGTATCTACCTATCCATATATTTATACACACATGCACACACAAAGAAAACCACCACAATGGACATGGCTACACATGCACATACCACTAAAAAGAAGCTGAAAAGGGTGAAATTGAGAAACTGTGTATTTTGTGTATGTGATCATAGTATGTTATATAGAGATATACACACATGAGGATGGATTCATGAAAACAGAATGGTAGATTTTTTCTATACATACTAATTTTGCCTTTAAAAATGAAAAAGACACAAAAGGAAAGAAATTAAGACAAAATTTTGGCTTTGCCACCTCTGGAAAGCAAACATTTAATCATTTAATCATTTTGTGATTTTTTTTCAGTTAAACTGTTGACAGAACTTTCCATAAATTATAGTTTTCATTGAGAAGTTTAGTTAAATAGTTAATAGAAAGTTTAAGTAACTTCCCCTAAAAAACCGTGTATTTAATTTCATTTGAAAATGTATATAAGCATTCCATTCTCTTAATGTTTGCCATAGCTTTTGCTTTGAGTATGGGGGTCTTGACTCAATGGAGTTGGATGTTGTCTTTCTTATATACTCAGAACACTTTGTAGTAATCAATTTTTTTTCCCAAAATGGGTAGAGAATTTCAGCAATACTTCTGACTCATTATTCCTTAAGAGTATTATAACCCTTTTAGCTCAATCACATCTTATACTTGACTCACACTACCTTGACAGTAATTATTCTGACTCACCTTTATTCTTTCCCAAACATTCAATTTTCTTAATCGAATTATGTGTTATAATGATTTTCTGTGTTTATTTAATTTTGTAATTCATAGAATTGGAAAGAGTTGTAAAACTTGTTTGACCAGGTTTGTGAACAGAAATTAGCTGATTTTTTTATAAGCATGCAACTTAAAATGCAAAGAAGAGTGTGGTTCACTAGAGAATAACTTTAAACTTAATGAGTTAAGAGGACTTGGGAATGGAACCACCATACGACCCAGCAATACCTCTCCTGGGTATCTTTCCAAAGGAACTGAAGTCGAAATATTATAACGATACATGCATATCTGTGTTTATAGCAGCACAATTCACAATAGCCAAAGTATGGAACCAGCCTAGGTGTCCATCAACAGATGAAAGGATCAAGAAACTGCGGTATACGCACACAATGGGATTTTACTCAGTTATAAAGAAGAACAAAGTTAGGTCATTTGCAGGAAAATGGATGAAACTTGATAATATTATGCTAAGTAAGATTAGCCAGTCTCAAAAAGTGAATAGTTGTATTTTTTTCTTTCATATGTGGAAGCTAGATAGAAATTGGAAAACAAGGGTAATATCAGAGAAAAAGATACTCCAATGGAGTGATGGAGGGGTTTAGGGAAAGGGGAAGGGGGATAGATATGTAAAGAAGGTAACAACTTAAAGAATTCTATGTATGTTTATGAACTTACTTATGCCAATGTCAAACACATGTACCAGAAAGAAGAGGAAGGGCAGGTGAGACCCAGAGGGAAATGTTTCAACAGTTGTATGTATGTATATTCCTATTACTTTATACTTCAGTATGATGTATAATTATAATGCACTAATAAAGGTATAAAAAGACTTCATATTAGATAGGATGTTTTATGGGAGAGAAGTCATATTTTCTTTAATCTTTCCTGCTCCAGAAAAAAATATACCCTTGGTTGTGCAAAGAAAGCTAATTTTTTGTTCAATGATAGAGATATAGGATGCAAACATAATTTTCCAGAAAGCAAAGAGGAGGCAAAGAAAAATATATTGTTATGAAAATAAAAATGTATCATACAAAGGTCTTAAGAAATTGGATAAGTGGCATGAGTAAAGAATATATTTCAAAGAGTGTCTTACAATCATATTTGAAGAAGGGAACTTCTGTTAGAAACTCTTTTAAACATCCTAACAAGGTAATTTAAATATATTTTTCTAGTAATATAAAAGTATATTTTGACTATATTGTTTTAAAAGTTTACAAGCTTGGGGAATACAGAATATAATTTATTGTGATTAAACTGAATTGGTGCTAAATTTAACCTTGCTTTCACATGAATGCCAGCAATGCAAGCAGGGTAGATTTTTAAAAATAGGGATGAATTACATAAGAAATAATTGTAAACCCATATAAATGGATAAAACAGGACATTTATTGGGAATATTCCTATAATAGTAGAGCTGTCTATTTGGTAGGTGTTTTTACTTCTAATAGGATTAGAAATATTTTAATTATAATTATTTAAATTAAAAAATTCATTAAGTTTTATTGTGGCTTCTCAATACTCATCCAATTTGTTAAAATTTATACTTAAATTTGCAAGTGGATATATCAAGAAAATTGATATAATCAGTAATCTGCTCACTGTTTACAAAGCTGTTAGTACAGCAACTAAGAGACACACCATGCTGGTAGAGGGATGAAATAGTCATAGCATAAGTGTAGTTCATATTTGCTTTAATAATATGGGTAGAGAGAGAAAGAATCTATATGATGTTTACTAATATGGCTTGTTTTCCTTTAGCTAAATAATAATGTATTTTGAAAGATAATTTTGATAAGTTCTTATCTTGAGCAAGCAAACTATGTTAGTGTTAGATAAATGTAAAAATTAATATTAGGAGAATTTTAAGTAACTGAATTTTGACACATTGGATTTTTATCTGTACTTTTACATGTAACACATTTATTATGGACTAACAGAAGCCAGCACTTCTGTTAGAAGTGTTTTACTTTTCTGTTGGAAAAGTAAAACTAAAGTAAGCAAAACATCAAAACTTAGGAACTCTCTGATAAACTCACTAATTAATATTAAAATATAATTTGGGTTCATTATCTATAAATGACTTTTCAGAATATCATTTTCGTCTTCAGGTTTTTAAAAACTCTTTTTATTCCTCTGCTTATTTTGACATTATGTATTTCCTGTCTCATCTTCAGCCTGACTTTCTTCTCCTCTTCAGATACCAACGTCAAGGGAACTTTCTCCTTTGTGCACGTTTTAGAAGAGCTTTATAGTCAGGTCATAGACCTAGGGAAACACACACCATCACATTATCATGACATTCTCATGGCAGCATGCCTGAATTACAGATCTAAGGTCTCTGGGAAAACACTCAGGTTCTGGAAAATGCACATATCTTTTAAATGCCATTGAGTTGTAGCATGCGAATAGTTACAAAAATTCACATTTATTAGAAAATGTCCACTATCCAATACCTACTGGAATGAGATACTGAAGGTAGTAAGTGAGATGCTGACCTGGGGAGTGAAAGATTTCAAAACACAAGCAAAATGGATCTCAACATGCCTAACAAAATGATTTGAAAGGTACAAAAATAAATGAAAAACTACTGTGACAAGGCAATAAAGTGGAAGTAGTGACTAGACTCACAAAAATAAAAAGGACCTTGATCCACAATTACCTACTCAGAAGTGAGCTTTGTTAAGGTACTTTTGCAGAATGTGTACTATGAATTAGGAACAAGCATAAAAATCAAAATGCAGAGCCGGGCGTGGTGGCGCACGTTTATAATCCCAGTACTTTGTGAGGCGGAGACCGGAGGATTCGTGTTCGCGGCCAGCCTCAGCTTTCTCTCTCTCTCTCCCTGTCTCTCTCTGTCTGTCTCTCTCTCTCTCCTTAGTGAGGCCCTTTGTAACTTCCTGAGACCCGGTTTCAAAATAAAGTATAAAAAATAGGGCCGGGGGCATAGCGCGGAGGTAACGCCCCTGCGTTCACTCCCTGGTACCTCAAAAAAAAAAAAAAAAAAAGATCAAAATGCAATATGAGCAAAACATCAGATCCTGGTAGCATGGTCTTACTTGTCCTGGAAACTCCCAAAGGATATCTGCTAAAAAAAAAACCCCACACTATATAAAAATATTTCAAGCCATTGTGGATCTTTGTCATAAACATAATGAAAGGTATCATTGCTGAAATATTTTAGGCTACAGAATTCGTTCAGCCACTTCTGACAAAAGCTTTTCTCTTTCCTTATTTTCTAATTCCAAATCAGCTTCTTATATATTATCATCATCATCATTATTATTATTATTATTATTTTATTGGTGTTTTGTAATTATACTTCATAATGAAATATAGAGTGATAGAAATATACATGCACACAATGTACTTGGTGTATTTTCCTCTGATCTTTTAACACAAAATGAGAGCAAAGGTCTGGCATGGTAGGAAGATGTATGTATTGCAGTACAAGTGACCAAAAATTAACACGAGAGAGAATATTTGAAATTGTGCAAGTATCGTCCATACAGCAAAGGAGGAAATGCTCACCATGTCTTATTTTTTATTTGGGGGAATGATGAGAACAAGAAAAAATGACCCTGAGTTGAGATAGAACCTAACATATCTGAATAGCTTAGTGAAATATATCTAGAACATAGAGAATGGAGAGAAGAGGAACATTGTGGCGTTAAAAACAAAAAGCTCATGTCTGAGCGAGTCTCACATTAAAATTTCAGACTTGAAAAATAAAAAGGGGGAGATAATTAGATAACTAAGTGGTACAGTGACATCCCACTTAAAAAACTTCAGCCAAAATTTTGTGATGGTTTTGAATAAGATTATGGTGGATAGATGTATGTAATACAGAATCTCAAGAGGCATTAAGGTCATGGAATAATTGGATGTTATATTGATTTTATATTGGTAAAGGGGAAAAGAGAATTTTCTGATTAGACTTGAAACTCAATACAAGCTGTCCTATTGTGAAACATGGAGCCTGGCAGAGCCACAAAACCCCCACACTCAGGCCATTACCCGTGGACTGAGCCACTGACACTTCATTAGCCAAGTGTCTCCCTGCCTCCATCAGTGCTCCTCCAACCTTGGGCAGCAGATGGGAGAGTAAATCTCCATTCACAGAAGGCAGGCAGAGCACTTACCTTTGCTTTGATGATCAGTGCCACACTGGTGAAACCTAAACTGAGAGAATCCCAGTGGCTTCCATCCCCAGGTGGACATACACAGACTGATTGTCTGAAAAAGCCCTGCAGATTGGCAGGGACTTGAAGTCCAAGTCTATTAAATTTCTGTTCTGGTCAGCATTACATTAGATGGTTGTAGGAAGCTTGGGCACAGATCTACTTAACAGTAGGCAGCCCCTCGCTATGTTCCTCCAACCTACCCTAGTTCTGTTTGTCTTAACAGGCTGTGGGCACAGGATGTGGTTTAGGGCATTGGAGGCCATAGGTATGGCTTTGTTGCTTTGGGCTGGTAACTATGTGCTATTTCTTCACTGAGCTGGACAGAATCCCATAGTGCCTGACCACAGGTCACTGACTTCGAAGAGTGTGACTGGGCCTATCCCAGCCTCAAAGATAGACTGCCCTTTTTAGGTATCTCCACAGTTCATGCTGAATAATACACCAAGTGCAAATTTGGGATAAACTTGGGATTGGATTGCCTTCTTGTGCTAAAACAGTGCCAATACACCAACGGTGGACTTGTAGCACACCTGTACTTAATGTAACATCTAGTGCTGAAATAGTGAATGTGACTACAGGCTCAAAAAATAAGCAGCCTGATTAGAATTTTGGGAAAGACAGATGCAAATAAAGCCATATTTCTAAAAATTGGAATAAGTAACTAATCTTTCACACTCCCAGCATTGTGAGCTTCCATGAAACAATGAATTCACCTAACAGACAATGTAAGGTATAAGAAACTGATCAGATAGCAATCGGTATGGGCAATTTCTTAAAACAGCCGTTTTAAGAAAAATCAAGATTCAAGTAGACAAAATTAGATTTACTACTATAACAGAAATAGAATCTAAAAATTCAGGCAGAAATTTTGATAAGATAGGTTAAGTGAAATTAAAATTATGATAGAAGGCATCAGTAGTAGGATAGGTGAAACAGAAGAAAGAATTATTGGGTTTGAGCACAGGATTCCAGGAAATATGCTGTCGAATGAGAAAAAAAGAAAAAAATCAATAGGAATAAAAAAATGTAAAAGGACTTTAGGTCAGTATTAAAAGAGCAAATATTAAGGTTACTGGGGTTCAAGAGAGACTTCAGAATGAGAAAGAAGATGAAAGCTTACTCAAAGGGAAAATTTACCAAATCTAAAGAAGGTTACAAATATGAGATCAAAAGGCACCAATAAGATTTCACTCAAACAAGTCTACCGCAAGATATATTATAATCAAGCTTTCAAAGGTGAATGTTAAGGAGAAGATTCTCACAGTTGCAAGAGAAAAGAAATAATGCATGAGGGTGTCCCAATTCACCTGACAACAGACATTTCCACAGAAACTCTACAGGCAAGGAGAGAGTAGCAAGAAATATTTTTAGTATCAATGAAAACACCTTTTAAGCAAGAATGTTGTGTTTTGAAATGCAATCTTTTAGATATAAAGGAGAGAGAGACATTCCCAGACAAACAAAACCTGAGAGAATGTATCTCCACCTCACCTGACCTGTCCTAAATGAAATGCTAGAATTCTTCTAATTGAAAGAAAGAGATGTTAAAGAATAAGAATGGGCAAGAAAAAGTATAAAACTCACACATGAGATTAATTATATGTACAAGTTCATGGGCTGAGAATGAAGCTCATTGTTAGAGGTCTTGTCTACCATATTCAAGAGCCTTGGATCAATCCTCAATACCACAAAACATATCTGGCACTCCGTTTTATCTGGAAAGTAACAAACAGGAGTGATATTGATATTTGCCAACTTCAGAAAATTATACAATGAGTTATGCTATCCTAATATAAATCACTGGGTGTGGTTCCATTATGTGTGAATGAAGTTGGTACATGGATTGATATTTGGTTTATTCTTATTGATAAATAGCTGACACTACTGCCATAGTGATATTTTGGAAACACTTTAAATATCAGTCATCTTATTTGTAAGTTAAATCTTTTATTATGTGAGTTAATATACATGCTGTATCTCTAAATGCATGCATACAATGTTACACACACACACACACACACACACACACACACACACACACACATGCACACACACACCTATAGAAGGAACAATGTTTTGTAATCCATTCATCTGTTGATGGACAACTTGGCTGGTTCCATAGTTTGGCAATCGTGAATTGTGCAGCGATACACATAGATACGCATGCATTAGTCTGGTAGTTTGGTTTCCATTCTTTTGGGTAGATTCCTAGAAGTGGTATTGCTGGGTCATATGGTAGGTTCATTCCCATTCTTCTGAGGATCCTCCACACTGTTTTCCAAAGTGGATGCACTAATTTGCAATCCCACCAACAGTGTATTAGAGTTCCTACTTCTCCACATCCTTGCCAGCATTTGTTATTTTTATTTTTAATGATTGTCTTCTGGGGTTAGATGAAATCTCAGGGTAGTTTTGATTTGTATTTCTCTGATTGCTAATGATGTTGAACATTTTTTCATACATTTATTGACACAATGGAATTTTACACAACCATAAAGAAGAACAAAATTACGTCATTTGCAGGGAAATGGATGAAATTAGAGAACATTATGCTTAGTGAGATTAGTTAGTCACAAAAAGTGAAAAGTCGGATGCTCTCCCTAATATACAGAAGCTAGGGAGAATAGGGAATAGGAGGGACTCCAGACAAAGATGGAGAAAACCTTAGATGAGTAAAGAAGGAGACCACACTGAGGGTGATGGGAGGGGAGAAGAGAGAAACACCCTAATGCACAGAATGTACATGCACAAACTTATCAAAGTCAACTACTGTGCTGAGCACAAGAAGGAGGGAAGGGGGAGGGAAAGGAGATGGGAATTGGGGGGGTTAATTGACCGATGTGTGCATGTATACTTCTACCACCCTGAAACCCATCAAGATGTATGAATACAATGCACCAATAAATAAATTTAAAAAAGAAGGAACAATGTTTGCTTTTAAGTATATTTTATCAATCTTGATGTCTTCTAAGGAGTCAAAATTTTTGCATTATTTTAACCTGTTTTAAATGACTTTACAATAAGTGAAAATCTTCCCAAACTAGCTATTCCATTTCATTAATACCCACTATATGTTCATTCAAATAGTACATTTATGATTTCCTATTTGGATCTGTTACCACATAAATATTTTTTATTCATTTTTAAACATAAGGCACACTTGTCTGTGTGCTTTTCTAAGACATATGGTAATGAATTCACATTTAAAATATGCATGTTTAAAATGGATATAAGGTTGTATACTATACTTTCCTGAATTATATTACTATGATACATTGTCATCTTCTGATTGATTGGCTGATAGATTGCTTAATACAGAAATGACTGAAAATGTTTTAGTCAAGAGACATCTTTCACTTTACTAAAATTCAGAGAAATGTATTTCCAACAATGCCATTGGTATCTTTTTATCCCTCATTTCCACTATCATATTTATACCACTTTTAATGTAGGTGATGGAAGAAGTTTGGGCAAAATGTAGGAAAGCCAAAATTTACCCAAAACATGTCAAAAATACATGAAAATGTGTTCTTATTTAATTAGGTGATGTTGGAAAAATAATAACAAAATATTAAAATAAAAATATTAGCAATAATAATCAGAATTAAAGTTCAAAACTTAAAAATGTGAAAATTGAGGTTAAATATAAATCACAAATCAATCATAAATTATTATGCTTAAATACATTGAAATGAGGGTGTGGTTGCTCTCTAGTGTAGCGGAGACCTAGGGAAGATGCAACCACGCAGAAATCAGGACACGGGGGATGCAAAGAAGGAGACCAGCTCCAAGCAAATGCATATTTTTTAAGAGCAACAGACTTCTTTTATAGACAGAGTCCTGGGAACCTTGTACAGGAAGGCACTGGTCCAATCAAACCACCATGTATCTTCTTAAAACAAAGCTTCTAAGAATTAAGACACTGAGCAGTCTTGTGCTTATCACTTTCTCAGGGAGCAAGAGCAATAATGTCAGGAGCCGGGTGTGGTGGCTCACGCTTGTAATCCCAGTACTTTGGGAGGCTGAGACCAAAGGATCCGGGTTCGCGGCCAGCCTCAGCTCTTTCTGTCTCTCTATCTATCTATCTATCTATCTCCCTGTCGCTCTCTCTGCTCTCTCTCTCTCTCTCTCTCTCTCTCTCTTTCCTCAGTGAGGCCCTCCTCAACTTTGTGAGACCCGGTTTCAAAATAAAGTATAAAAAAAAAATAGGGCCAGGGGCGTAGCGCGGAGGTAGAATGCCCCTGGGTTCAATCCCTGGTACCACAAAAAAAAAAAAAGAATGTCAGGAAACTGGGATCCTCCAAGGCCGTAGCCCCCCTCTATGCTCTGTTTCTCATCAGAACAGGCTGTGTTCTTGCAGGAAGTATGCTTCCCGCCAGGCTTGTTGTGCCAAACCTAGAGACATGCCATGTTCTCAGAGGACAGATAACATAGATCAGGCAGCTCCAGTCACCTCAGATCACCCACATGAGGGAACATGAAGAAATTTATGACTGATATGTGCTAAGTAATTTAAATATTTTTCATCTAGTCATCTAACACATTTCTACATAGACCTAAATTTTTTAAAGCAAGAAAATGTAAGCAATTCAAGGTAGATTTTCACATTAACATAAAATACATTCAGAGTAAGGAGTTATTTCACTGTGCTTTTGATTTGCATTTCCCTGATTAGCCATGTTGAGCTAATGTTGCATTCTAAAGGCAAAATTTTACACACAGGTTTCTGGTCACTACATTTCAACATATCCTTCCTGAATATTTTCCTCCCATCCTCATGTAAATGGCTATGTGTGTCAGTAACAAATTGACCCAGCAATATGGACATAAATGTTCAGTAATGACTATTTTGATTGTTAAATTTATGTGTCAAGTTAGCTGAGTTGAGGGATGTTCAGATGCTGATGAAACTTAATTTCTGGGTGTACCTGTGAAAGTATTTCTAGAAGACACTGGCATTTGAATTGGTAGACTGAGAAAAGAAGACACCCCCTCCCATTACTAATAGAGTCAAGTATCACCCACTTCACTTGGGGTCTGAAAAGTAAAAGGCAAAGTAAAGACAAATTCTGTCTTTATTTGAGCCGAGACATCCATCTTCTCCTGCCCTGAGATCTCATAGTTCTTGATTCTCAGGTCTTCACACACTAATGCACTAAATACCAGTAGCACCTGACTCTACTCTGCCTCTAGTTCTCATGCCTTCAGACTCAGATAAGAGTTATGTCATTGAATCCTCTAGTTTTCAGAATCAGAGTTAAAAATAGCAAATGATAGGAATGATAGGACTTCTCAACCTTCACAATTGTGTGATATATGTCATACAACTATAGATTATGTATATATGATTTCCTTTTGGTTCTATGCCTTTGGAGAACTCTGATACAAATTTTGTTACCAAGAGCAACTATGGAGGAAGATCATCTTAATAATAAATTTTCTGATTTAGAACTAAGGTTTCTGAAATTGGCTTTCTAATCTGATTCAATTTAAAGATTCCAAGGACTCTTTTCAGTATTACAAAGAGAACTGATAGTCCATGAAATGATCTGGCAACATAAATATGCAAATAATTCTTATAGATAAGCCTAATCAACCACTTATCAGAAGCAAAACTCTAAGTGATTCTGGAGATATTTTGAACATTTTTGGAGAGCCCTGAAACTTAATGGCATTGGTTGTTGTCATAGCGCAGACACAAGTTGCAAAAGAATTTACAAGACAAAGAGTAGAGTGATAGATAGGTTTATTTAGGTAAGCAAGAAATACACATTCAAGAAGAATGTGGGACATCTCCAGGCTAAGAGTTAGAGAGATGGAGAGATACATCTGCGGGAGCATGGCTCTTCTTTTCTAGGAAATTTTGTAAATGGTAAGCAAATGGTGAGCAAATGGTGAGCATGTGGGAGTCTGATTCATTCCTGTGATCATGGAGCATAGAGTAGGGGGATGGTGGTCGGCTTCTTAGAATCTTTAGGATTATATTATCCAGCGGTCACCTGCTGGCTCTGAACACACCTGGTGCATAGGGCTGCCCAGATCGCACTAAGATATGGGCTGGGGTTTGAAAGTCACTCTTGAAAGAGTCTTAGACTATTGGCTACTCCTGCCCACTGCCTACTCCTACATCCACTGTTGGTGGATGTGACCAGCAGGAGCACTGTCCCTAGGGACCCCAGTTTATTCTTGGCTTCGCAGTCCCTGGTGGGAGGTCGGGGCTGAGCCTAGCTCTGACAAGGGAGGGTGATCATGGAGATGTACAGTACTGTCCTTGTTCCCTTCCCCGTCTGTCTCCTTTCTACCTATTTCTTTTATTTCTTCTATCCTACCTCACTCCCCACTACCCCTTGATATCTGGTGCACCTTTTCCCATGCCTAGTCAAAGCATCACAGTTGGTTGTTTCTAATATTATCGAAAAATTTGTACAAGAAAAGGATGAGTTCTGAGATTGAAATTCCTAACTCAAGGGCTGCATATATGACCCAGTAGTTTATAGATGTGCTCTGAAAGAAAGAGAAAAATCTTATTTCCTGTATCCTTAGGTTTGAAATTTTAGAATCTCATCCAGCCATTGGCTATATAACAAGACACAACAAAGTTCCAGCCTTCCGGGGTTTCTACTGTTAAAGGGAGAGTATTGATTGGGAAATAATTCAATCTATAAATTGATATGGGGACATGTGAGGAGAGACTGATAAACTATGGATACTGAGCCTCTATATTTTGCTGACTTATTTGCCAGTGGAAGATGTCTCCCATAACCAGTGGAAGCAATCTCCCCATCACCATTAGAATTTTCCTCTCCACCTTAGCAAAAGTGTTCTAACCACCCTCAGCAGAAGTGGTCTACACAATCCTAGTAGTGGCTGCTTCCTCAGACACAGATGTATCCTTATTTTGACCTATATTTGAGATAATTTACTGTGCACTTCCTGAAGCTTTGGGAATGGCCTTCCCAGAGGCAGTTGCCTTGCAAGACAAGGCTGATTTGCTTCAGAATACACCTGATCCTTCCTGCAATCAAAACCACAAATGTTGCTGTGAATGTGGATATGCATGTATCACCATAGCAGCACAATTCACAATGGCCAAATTAGGGAACCAACCTGGGTGCCCTTCAACAGATAAATGAATAAAGAAAATGTAATGTGTTTTATACACACAGCAAAATTTCATTCAGTGATAAATAAGAACAAAATTATGTCACTTCCAGGAAAATGGCTGGAACTAGAGAATATTAGGCTCAGTGAGATCAGCCAGTCTCAGAAAGTTGAGGGTTGAATAAATGAGGAGATACACCACAGAATGGTGGAAGGGGATTGGGGCAGGGAGGTGAAAAGGAGAAAAGGAGACTTGATGAAGGAAACACCTCAAATAATGCTATGTTCATATATGAAGGTATCACTATCAATATCACTAGCATGTTCAGCGACCAGGGTGAGGCTGGTGTGGGGGGGTTAGTAGGGTGGGATTCGGAGGGAACTACACCAAGTGCTGTGTGCATGTATGTTTGTATCACCTTGAACATCACTATGATGCATAATTGCAATGTACCAATAAAATATATTTTTAAAAATGGAAAAGATAAAATTACAACTTGACTCAAGTCTCTACAGATCACTAAATGTGAGATACAAGGGTGATCCATTGCTTTGCTTGTCTATCATGAATTAGACCCTGTTTTTGATCCCCAGAGCTACAAAAAGAAAAGAGAGAGAGAGACCCACAAAGAAGGAGGAAGGCTGCTATACTCCAACAGAACTGTCTATTCTATACAAGTAGAAATCAGGAGTCCATACGTGGAAATGTATATGAAGGGTTTAGGATAGTGAAGGGAAGAACACAAAGTTAAAATGGGCTGAATTAGGGTTCACCAAGCAGAGAATCTATATTTAATTCTTCAAACAGGCAGTAATAAAGGGCTCTAATAGTTTGTTTGGCTGGCTTGAGCATGGATTAAAACATGGCTTATGTTTACCTAGTTGGAATTGCCCAATCCATTTTGGTTTAATGTGAAAAAGAGAGATTTAAATTCATGGGAAATTGGATTTTCATATTATTTTTGTTAAGAAATATATACACTAGGGGATTCCAGAAGAAATACCTTCCACTAATACTTTGGGCAATATATTTGCAAGAGGAGCCCAAGAATAGAGGAAGAGAGAGGAAGCCCTTGGAAAGAGTAATAATCACTCTGCTGTTTGCCGGAACATATAATAGGAACTGCAACATCTTACTTGGAAAACCAAAAATCAAGAGGAGTTATTGCATGCTAGGGTAGCAAGGTCCAGTGGCATATGCTATATTTGAACATGTTACTCCAATGTTCATGTGTTGGAAACTTGTCAAATTTCTATGTTAATGAAATTTTGAAATAGAGCCTTCAGGAAGGAATAAGGTACATTAGTGTTCTCCAGAGAAACAGTACCCATAGAATATATATGATTATAAGAGGGGATTTATTCAATTGGCTCATATGATCTGAGGCTAAATAGTCCCTTAATGGTCATCTGCAGGCAAGAGAGCCAAGGAAATTGGTAGCTACTCAGTCCATGTTGTCATAAACCTCATAATAAGAGAATGAGGGCAATGATGCAGCCCTAGCCTGAGGCTGAAGGCCTGAAAGCAAACCTGGAGAGCACTGGTGTAAGTCTGCATTCAAAGGCTAAAGAACATGGAGTCCGATGTTTATAGAAGACAGACATGGAGAAATAATGGGGCCAATCAGGTAGGGTCAAGTGTGCATGTGAGTTTCCCCCTTGTTCTCATTTTCTTTTCAACTGGGGCCCAAACCTCTGAGATAATGCCACCCACATTCAGAGCATGTCTTCCCCTCTTACTTCACTGAATCACATTCTGATAGTCTTTGGAAACACCCTCACAGACACACCCAGAAGTATGCTCAACCAATTTTCTAGGAATCCCACCATCCTGTCAAATTAACCAAAACTAACCCTCACATTAAGGTTATATAAATTCAGGAAGGTAGGGAACCCCATGATGACATTAATGACGTTTTTTAAAAGAGGAAGAGACCCAAGGTAGTACACTTACTCCATCTTGCTAGATGTTGTCATCTGCCATTTTGTGATTAAGAACAAGCTTGCAACATGCTGAGCAAATACTGGTACCCTGATCTTGGAATTCCATCCTCCAGAACCATGAGCCAAATAAACTCCTATTCTTTATAAATGACCCAGTCTCAGATATTTTGTTATAGCAAGAGAAAATAGATTAAGACTGACAATTGGTACTGAGTTGAGGCTGTTTCTCCCCAAGTACTTAAAACTTTGGAAGTATACAAGGAACTGAGTAATGATTAGAGGCTAGAATGGTTTGAATTGAATGCTGTAAAAAGTCTGTATTGCCATGAGTGGAGCATTAAGGGAGGTTCTGGCAAGGGTTCAAAAGAAGAAAAGACTGGGGAAAATCTGAAACTTTTTAGATATTATGAAAGTGGTCATGACCAAAATGTTGATGGAAATGTGGGCAGTAAAGGTCATTCTGATCCAGTCTCAAGCAGAACTGAGCAACCAGCTTTGGAAACTTGAGTAAATACCACATTTGATATAAAATTGGAGAGAACTAGAGTGCATTTTGTCCATGGCTTAGCAGTTTGTGGCATGCAGAACTCAGGGGCAATAAAATCGGGTGTCTGATGAAAGAAATTTCTGATAGAAATTTTGGGTGGCTACTTTTGTCTGCTTAAAGTGAAATGAGAAAGGAAAGAGATGACTTAAATGAAAGATTTTAACTAAAAGAAAAAGAAAAAGATACAGGGTGGTACATTTGGAATATTTTAAACCTGTCCATGTAGAAGAGGATAAAATAAATTATCAAGACCATGGGGAAACTAGGCATGGTTGTGCATGCCTTTAATCCCAGTACTTGGGAGGCTGAGACAGGAGGATCAGAGGTTTGAAACCAGCCTTAGCAACATAGGAAGGCACTCAGCAACCTGGTGAGACCCTGTTTCAAGATAAAATATAAAATAGGGCTGGGGCTATAGCTCAGAGGTAGAATGGTCCTGTGTTCAATCCAATGGAAGAAAGAGAGAAAGAGGCAGAAAGAGAGAAAGAGAGAGAGAGAGAGAGAGAGAAGAAAGAAAGAAAGAAAGAAAGAAAGGAAGGAAGGAAGGAAGGAAGGAAGGAAGGAAGGAAGGAAGGAAAAGAAAGAAAGAAAGAAAGAAAGAAAGAAAGAAAGAAAGAAAGAAAGAAAGAAAAAGAGAAAACAAAGAATGGGGAATGTTCACAAGGGCAACTTCAAGACTGCTACTCCTAATATATGGCCCAGAGATCTATCAGGACAGAATAGTTTTAAAGACAGGTTAGGGCATCTTCCATGGATTCACTTCTCTGGACCATGTGGACTCTCTGTACCCTGTATTTTAGCATTCATACTCTAGCGCTGGTGCAGTTGGCCTTACTGCATGCCTCAGCTTGTTACTCTGGAGGGCACAGCCTTAAGAATTGGCAGGTTTCTTGTGGTATTAATTCTTCAATCCTGAAGAATCCAAGATCTGACTTCATGTTGTTTCTACTATTGAGTTTTTAACTTATTTGGGGCGTGTAACTCCTTTCTTCTTGTCTATTTATACCTTTTGAAATGGATATGTCTGTCCCACCATTGAATTCTGGCCCATGGCTGGATGACTTGTGCCTTAAGTCTCACCAATCCAGATGAAACTCTGGACTTTCAACTTTTGAGTTGGTGCTAGAATGAGTTAAGACTTTAGAGATACTTGGGTGGAATAAATATGATAGAGATATGAATTCAGGGGCCATGGTTGAAGTGATGTTATTTTAATGTGTCCCCCCAAAGTTTATCTGTTATAAATTTAATTACCAAATTCATATGTTGATGATACTTGGAAAGGAAAGTTTTGTGAAGTCATAAGGATTACATGAGGTTGAAGGATGGGACTCTCAGATGGCACTACTGGCTTTATAAGTAGGGGAAAAGAGACCCAAGCTAGCACATTTGTTCTCTCTCATCAAATAATGCCCTCCATGATGTTATGATGCATGAAGAAGGCCCTCAGTAGGTGCCAAGAAGACCCTGGCATCATGTGCTTGGACTTTCCAGCCTCCAGAAATGTGAGAAAAATATACTTGAAAAAAAAGTATGTTGTCTCCGGTATCTTGTTATAGCAATGGAAAAATGGACTAAGACAACATAATTAATTTAGTGGACAGCAGAATGAAAATAGCAATAAGAATTGATTGACTAACATGGAACTATGGGTTGCTATGAAGTTAAATAGATAGGAAATCTACTCTATTATCAATTTATTTGATTAAGATGAGAATTTCCAAGACAAGTAAACAAAAGTCTAACTGAAATCATAAAATGTGAAAGTTTCAGCCCCTTAATCAATTCCTAGACTTGAAGTAATTGACAGACCAAGAAGCCCTTGAATTAATAGGGTGGTATATCAAGGTCACATACACTGTTAGTCTTTCTCCCAGCGTTTTACAAAGATACCTATGGCCTTTTACCAGGGTGACTATGCACTGGGGTAAAGGAAATAACTTTGGGGCAGTAGTAGACACTGATTTTAGGAACTGACACTGATTCTAGGAAATAAAACAAAACAGAACAAAATAACAGCATTTGCAAGAAAATGGAAAGATCTGGAGAGCATTATGTTAAGTGAGATTAGCCAATCACAAAAAATGAAGGGTCATATGTTTTCATTAATATGCACAACTTAGGGAGTAGTGGGGACACAAAAGGGACTCCAATGACAATGGAGAACCCTCAGTAGTGCAAGGGAAGGGGTACAAGGGAAGGG